>JANHGL010019897.1:0-35655 GCA_024611195.1 Ceyx melanurus
ATTCATATCTATATATTTGTTTTAATAATATGTTTTTTCTATATCTATCAAATGATATTTATTATTTGTATCTCCATGTCTTCACCAAAGCATTTACAAATGAATTATTGAGATAATTTTTCCCCTTTGCATCCCTTCATCTTAGTTAGCTACAGTAATTTCTCATTGAAATCCTGCCAGATGAGGCACCCAGTATCCAGAGTTCTTGTTTCATATGTATTACCTGTGGAAAAGGACATTGTGATGGATATTTTATATTTTACTTTAATTTAAGAGTAAAAGCACATTAGAAAAATTTCACCATTAATCCTAACCCAAACTTCATAAATCTGAGGTAATCACTTAAAACAAGATATGCACAGTTCAGACATTCAGATAACACCTCTGCTCTTTACTGAATATGATAAATGATTAAGTCCTGGTAGCTCCTAATTACAAATTTAAAGAAGGAGCTTTATCAATTTTTCCCCTGATACCATTAAAGGGAGGAGGCAATTTTTTAGTGACATGAAGCCTGTAGTGACTGTAGCTTTTTCTGGTGTGGATGTAGCCATCACAGACAATCTGTAACACTGCCTTGGTTTCTAACTTTGCAGTCAAAGGAGCACTAAGGGCTTGGGAAGAGCTGGACTTGTGTCTCAGTGGCTTGTGGTTTCCTTTATGAGCACTTCCCAATTCCTGTTGCAGAGCTGCTCATCACTGGCCTGGATTAACAAAGTTTTGGTGAACTTTTCAAACACAGACAGATCCCAACAGGGAAGACTTCCATAAGGTAATTTGTAAGGTTAATAAGGTAACAGCCTGTTTGACTAAAGAAAAATTAAACTTGTATGGCATTAAAATATATCATAGCATACAGTACTTAAAATTCAAAATTATTACCAATGAATTTCTGAGGTTATAGGCAAAATGCATTATCATCAGGCACAGGTAATGCATTATTCTGCAAATAAGATTTTGCCATATTGTCCTTATACAAATAGAGGACATAATTACTAAACCCGATGTTACTATTTCTTTCTATGCTTGCCTTGCTTTTCTAATAGTTCAATTTGTGTAACTATGTTATAGAATACTCCTCATCAATTGTTATAAGTTAATAACTTCTAATAATAATGCAGTAATAAGTTCACCCAAGACTTGCTGCACTGAAAAAGAACATATCACTTAGAGGATTGAATAGTTTGGCATTTGGCAAAGAACTGTGCACTGAATAGTTATGTAGAGAAAAAAAAATATACATTCAAAACTCTCTAGTATAGGTATGGTGGTGCATTAATGCAGATACAGTATAGGCTGGTATAGGTTATTGTATCATACAGGTGCCAAAATAATAACTTTGTTCATACATACATCATATCATTACAAACCTGACTGTGCTGAAAATGTATGCTGAAAACTATTATACCCCCTGTGACTGGGAATAGCAAATACTTATCTTTGAATTACATATTTCATAAAATGAGACATTCAAGCTAATCAAAGTAATGTCAAGTTTGTGTGCTCTGCAAGCCACAGATGAGTCTCAAGAGATAAACCCTCATGATTTATGAACTTTGTAAATACAAGTATGCAAGTATTGTGAAGAAATGTTGAAATGTTCCTTCATTGTGTCTGGTTTGCTTATGTTTCTATAGATTTCTTTCATCCTTTTGCAGAATAAATGAACACTGGTTATTGGAATTTGCAATTTGTGCTTGCAAAAAATTTAATAGAAGCCTATTGTTGCAAAGAAATGAAACCACATTTATTTCCAAGTAGGACAAAAGTCCTTTCTCCATATGCTGTTAAAAACAAAGGATAATTACTTTCTTTATTTCTTTATAAATATACTAAAATATCTTTCAAAATTATGCAAAAAAACTTTGGGAAGAGGAAACCTCTTCCATAAACAATTGCACTGCTTATGCTTATTTGAAATACCTTCTCAGATTCTGTCTTGCTATGATATCACCAAACAGGAGAGCTAAGAAAAAAATACTAAATAAAAAATATCCTGAAATGCAGTGGACAGAATCTAAGAATTTCTGTCTCAACATAGGTAGAAATAGACATGTTGTAGACTTAGTAGCATAGTATGTATTCATATGACCAACACCAATTCACTTGCAACCAGCTAAGTGGTATTAATTAGAAACACCCACACATAGAGTAAAAGTCTTTTTCTCCTTCCAGGAGTTGAGGATAAAATGCCATAAATCCTTTTTGATCTGAGAAAAGAGATCTCTTGTACTACACATCATTTGGCTCATAAGTCAAAGAGCTACACAACCATGCAACAGGAAGGCAGCACATAATGAATATGAATTAAACATGTAAAAGCCAAATTCAAAACAAAGAACTGCTCTTTGTTGTTTTACTATTCACTTTTGTTTTCACTTCATGAAATAAACCTCTTCAATGAATTTTTGCATGCTCTCCTGGTTTGAGTTAGAACTCATTCTATTCAGTGATTTTACTTTTCAGCTCAGTTGCTTTTAACTAACTGCACTTTCCAGAGGGAATACTTTTGCAGTGTCTACTTCTAGCAGTGATAAGGCTTGACGTTTTTAGTTATTACCAAGGATTGGTGTGTGAGAACAGTTCTTGTTTATACTTGTTCCTGTGCAGACCAATGTCACTGCTAAATCCTGTGAACATTGAGGGGTGCAAACAGTAAAAGGCTTCACCTAGGGAAGGAGTGGACAGGACAGGTGATCCCAATGATGGAGTTTTTCTCCATTTGTAGAATTGTCATCTTTGTGCCATCACCACCACCCCTTGGGTAGTGGAATTCTGCAATTGGTTTCTTTGTCAGCTCAGCAGCATCATGTCCCAGATCTGCTCTCTAACCCAGGAGCATTGTTGCTTCTCCAGATCTTGTAAGTAAGGGTTGGATAAACCCTTTCTGGGTGTAGAAGAAAGGTCTAATGGTGCAAGAAGGACCACTGCAGGAAGTATCTTTTTAGACAAATGTGTGAAATAATTGAAATCTTCACAAACATTTGTTTGAGGACTAGAAAATTTCAGACAAATAGGATGGATTTTTGGTGCACTATGAATGATTGAAAGTAGAAAACCTACAATCCAGCCACACAGCTAGCAAGTACTATGACTCTGACAAAATTTTCATTCCTATATATTGAGATCCATTTTTCCAAGTGATCCATCTCTGCTTTCAGGAGTAAAACTCTAAAACTTATACAGGAGAAAATTAATTTTTTCTTTCTGTCTCATTTGCTCACATACTTATAGATTTAAATCACAGTCTCATAATAAAATCTGTGTTTTCTCAAACATTATTAAACCAAGGGTAAAGTAAAATCTGCAAATGAATGTAAAATAGGCTCTTGTCTCGGCCTATTTGTTTAGGCTTTTTAGCAGACTTGGATCTAATATTGACAAAGCTCATTTTAATTGTTCTGCTATCACAAAAAAACATGGCAGCTTTCACCAAGTTTAATCAGTTTCACTCTCTGAGTCCAAAGTCAGCTTCATTCTTCAGACTTATTTTTTTAAAAGTATTTTATCTTTCATTTATATTTTGTGGAGGGGATTAAAGAAAAGTCTCCATTGTTTCCTATTCTATGTATAGCCTTCCTTACAGTAGGTACACCACAATTACACGAGAGCTCTATTCTGGTTGAGTGAATAAGAGCATATATAGAAGGCACTTGGTATTTGCTGATATTCTTATCTGAGCACAGTCTCTAATATCCATTCAGCTGCATTGGAGATGTGCTATGACTTGTAAATGTTTGTCAAGTTCTTCATTATCATTTATGTGTTATTATCACTGTCAAATTATACCAATTCACATGCACGTGGCACTACATCAGTAGCAATTATATGTATAGTGTCAACTAGTCTCTCCTGTCCCCTGCTTGTCTCAAACACATCCAGTTAAAGCAAGCAACAGAAAACTCAGGGAAACTACTCACACAAGCAAGTGCCCCACAACCAATACAGCAAAGTGCCCCAATACAGGAAAGAATTCACCAAGAAAAGTAGGGTCTTGGGAAAGATGTGGACAAGGAAAAAACTCATTGGAAATAATGATTCCAATTCCTTGCAGGGAAGGTCAAGGAAAACCTGGAGCAAGAAAGATCCTAGGTAGAGAAGGACCGGGCTGGGGAGCATGTAAACAAACTGGACATACATAAATCCATGAGGCCTGATGGACTGCAGCCATTAATGCTGGAGGACCTGGCTGATTTCATTTCAAGGCTGCTGCCAAATATCTTTGGAAGGTCATGGCAGTTTGGGGAGGTGACTGACAACTGAAGAAAAGAAAATGTCACTCATATCCTCAAGAAGAATAAGAAGGAAGACCTGAAGAACCACAGGCTGGTCAGACTCAGTTCATTTCCTAGGAAGGTGATGAAGCAATTAATCTTGGAAATAATTTCCAAACACTTGAAGGGCAAGAATATAATTGGGAGTAGTCAGCAGAAATTTACAAAGAGGAATCTTCTGAAGTTCAGTGAGGTGAAATGTGCACCAGAGGAGGAACAACTCCATGAACCAGCACATGCTGGGACTGACTGACTGGATAGCAGCTTTGCAGAAAAGAATCTTGGCTTCCTGGGTGCTAGCTAGTTAATCACACCCCTCCATTATGCTCGGCCACCAGAGTTGTCCACCGTGCTCTAAAACTGTTTTCAGTGACTTATTAATAAAGTAGCATTTAAATTAATGATGAGATAAAGGTAATGATAAGATAAAGGCAAATAAATCAATTGAGGAACACAGAAATAAAAATGTTGGCTGGCTTTTTTACAATGAGGCTGGTGAAATACTGAAACAGGTTACTCAGATGGTGATTGGCTCATGGAGCATTTCCTCTGTTTACTCTTTCTCATAATCTCATTATTTGAGGTTCATAGTACTTCATTTAGTGGATATTTTTTTAAATTAAACTAGTTACCAACATTTCCAAATAGATGTAAGCACTAATAAATAAACAAGAATTTCTAGAACACTATTAATAAATTCAGCCGGTTAAGAACTCAACAATTTACTAGTTTCGAGTTTCTTAGACCTAATTTTGCCCAGACTATCTTCAGACATGTAATTAATGTGCATTGGGTCAGAAGAGTAGTTTCTCTAGGGTCACTGTGTAGTGAGTAGAAAGTCCCAATTAAAGGTGTGCTACTTACTCACTAGAGATCCCCTCCTTTTCTCTGTGATTACAGAGGTAGCCCAAGTGGATGAACATGGTATCTCAAGTCAGCTGGGAAGAATTGAGGTCCTCTAAAGCTGGTCATTTCTGTTTTGGGATGTCCCTAATATGATCAACATTTCATATTCACACACACATTTTGACTGCTGCAGATGGGCTGATAAATATGATTGTGAACATATTTGTTTGATCAGCAATGGCAAATGTATCACTTAGGACTTATGTTTGTCTTACAACTGCTGAGTTCCTTCCTTTAACTGTGGTGCCTATCTTGCTTCTGATCACTTAATTGATTTTACAATTAGCTCCAGGAAAACAGACATTCATGCATTCCCATTAAAAAGAGAGGAAAGTTATTAAGTTGCAAATGCAGTATGTTATGATGCATAATCCAGGAAAAAAATAAAAAGGCAAATAATGAAAACTTCCCTAATTTTCTGTCTCTGTTCCTCAAGCCCTTCTGATGAAGCTTATGGTTAATGCTCAATTTCATGTAAATGACATCTTCTTTAACAAGATTTACTTCAAGAAGACATAGTAAAAGTGAGGAGGCCTTTATGTTAGTGATCTTGAAGTAAGAAGGAGATTTTTTAAGGCAGTCATAGGAAGAACTGAGGAAGTGGGCACTTTCCCTGTGCTTTATTTTTTTAATATTTTTTCTATTTTTATCTCTACATTAGTACTATCATATTAGTGAAACATGAAGGAAGAAAATCTGCTCAAAAATCTCCTCTGTTTAACACATCTCACTCACATATAATGAAAAGCAATTGAATTGGCACACATGCTGTAGTGATCGGACACACAGCTGGCCACAAAGTAACCTGCAATGGTTCACATCCCTGTAAAGATGAAGGCTAGGACATACCTATGGTTATTTCTCAGCTGGCAGCCTGTTAAACGAAATTAACTCAAATACAAGCAGTCAGATAACCAAACCCCAAGATTCTTTATGATGTGTTTCATGGCAGTTCTTGTGCCATAGAAACAGAATGGCTTCCATTTGTATTTTGTACATGTCCCACGTTTATGTCCCTTCCTTTTCTTAGCAACTCAACTGAAATGTCTTCACTTGGGATCTTTTTTGCTTTCTAAAATGCACAACAGTGTAAACACTGTTAGTATCATGAATAAGCCATATCTGTGAGTGAGCCAGTGCACTATATGTCCAAGTCTTAGGACAACATCCAGGAAAATGTCATGCAATACTAGGGTACGTCTTCCTTGCATCATCCTTCATATACAGCACCTGAAATAAATATACCTGTCAGAGTGGATGGGTTTCTTGGATCTCTCTGCCCAAGAATTGGATTATTATGATGTCTTCAAGTGAAAATAATAACAAACTCTAATTCTGCCTGTTCTCTTTGTTTAAATTTTCTGAGAATCGCTGTCAATGATTCACTCATCTTTATTCATTGGAACTGCCACCAAAGAGCAATATCTTTTTCATGGCAGAATTTTATTTCAGAATATGAATAAACAGATCTTATTGCTGCTATGAGATTCAGCATCTTGTTTTCACAATTCCAATTATAGTCACTGCAAATGTTAGGATTTGAGATAACTGAGATAACTCTTGCCTTCTTCATTTAGAGTTGAGTTTATCAAGTTGATTCAGAGCAATCACAAAGAAGGAACTTCAGTTGTCAACTACTATCATTTTATCTCACCCCAGACACTTAAATTTATTCTGCAAAATTGTCTGTCAAGCCTTCAATATTTACTATTATTGTTTCTTTGCTTTTTATTTTTTTGCTTTTTTTTTAGTTTTAACATGGCAGAGTGATGTTATTTATGATAACAGTGGTTAGGTTAACAGACGAACAGAGAGAAGGACCATGTCAAACTGTCAGGAACACAGGAGAGACCTCAATGACAGAAATATCACCCTTGAAAACAACATTGCACTAAGGAGGGATCATTACATTTAGGGTTGCACCCAGACCCTATGTCACCAGGCATCCTGTCTTCTGATCTAAAGAGAAGCATATATGAAGGAGTAACAGTGAAAGCAAAGCACTGCCTTGCATGTTCTACTTCCCAGCTTCCACATAGAGGGCTTCTTGAATCATTATTTGTGTATTAGAATACAAAAAAATACAACAGATGGCTATTGTATACAGGAGCTAGCAATGGATTTACTGGTGGCTGTCAGGAAGCCTTTCCTAAGTGCATGTCCTGCACCACCACAGGTGTCCTGCCAGAGATAGGCTGTGTTACTGATCAAGAAGGTGAGACAGGGAATAAGCTGGATGCAGTTGCTGTGGATGCCCGAATCTGCAGTTGAAGAGCTACAGTCCTTTGTATTGCTGGGTTAATGGCTGAAAGTTGCTTTTTACCAGTGGTTCAGTAGGACAAGATTGAGTGGTGCTTCCTATCCTGATCTGTCCTGCCTCAGAACATATATAGTCTGATTTTATCCTGACTCTCTCAGCTTGCTTCCTTATAAAGAAAATAGGCGGAAGGAAAATTAAGCAATACTGCTTGAAAATTTGTTTCACTGATGTTCCAAACATCCATGGAAATCCCAGGGATATTCTGTTTATATGTTTATAGCCCTGTTCCCAAGTAATACAAAAAGCTGTTAGAAATACTACCACAGCCAGACTAAAAGAGTTTTGTCACTTCAAATTGTTATTATTATGATGTCAGGATACAAGGAGAGAGGTGTAAAGGGTTTCTGGGGATATAGCAACACAAGTATTACCTTTGAATATTTCACAATAAAAACTTGCAGCAGGAGAGTCACCAACCTGCTGATGTGACAGCTTCAGAGCTTCAGTCCAGACACCCAGGTGGGTGTAGATTTTCTGACTCAGGCAATCCAGTAGTCTGCTTATGGGGGAAGGAGGCAGAAAACCAGCCTGGGACCACTTTGTTCTTCACAAGCTACTAGCAAAAGATTCCAGATTCTGGTTGTCTAACAGTCCTCCAGGCAAGATGTGGAGGGAACAGGTTTCCAACAAATTTTTTTCCTAATTGACACATGACTTCAGAACACTTGATTCATTTTAATTGAGGTTTTCCTCATTTTCCTGGAAAAAAATCGGTCAGGACCAATAGCAGCAAATTTTATTTTACTGCACACTAAGAAAAAATCTTTATGTCTCCTCAAGTTGTATTTGTCTCAATTTGAAGTAATAATTGAAGTGGATCTGACTTTCCTTGCTAAGGCTGCAGCTGTAGCCAAATTAAATGGGACAATGGAAGCAATGTATTCCTTTAATAAGATAGTATGAAACTGAAAAACAGATTGAGTTCCAAATAGGACTAGAAAGAATCATCACTTTGTTGTACACATTAACAAAAACTTCTAAGACAGTCTGACAGCAATTTACACTCTTTAGCAAATACGAGCAGAAAGGTACTTTTAGCATGCAAATATGTACACTGAAGTTGTAAATTTATCCTCTGACAGATAAATAGCTGCAGAAAACAGCCTTTGTGAATGCATACATTAACTATGGTCTTGAGTACAGATTCCCAAACAGAGTGAAAGCAGTTAGAAAAGCTGAAATTCTGAGAATGAAGCTGAGTACCAGCCTAAATACAAGACTGACGGGATAAAATCTTCATTTCTTTCTTAGTCTCGTGCTCTTCTGTAATTCTTAAGCTACAACTTTAGATAGGTATCTAAACAATCAGGAATTTGTTATAACTGTAGGGTCATGTGAATGGAGTCACATATATACACCCACTGAGCATTAGATCAGTAGGATAAACCTCTCTGTCATCTCTCTTCTCTCCTGTAATGATGAGAATATACAGCAGCCTCACAGACTTGTGGCCAGGAGGAAATGATGAGTGCAGAGCATCCTGCACATCCTATCAAGACAGCCTACTGCTCTGCTCTGATTCTGCCCCAGGAAAGAAAATCTTAATGCAAGCTATAGATGTGGCTGCTCTACAAAATAGAAATGAAAAGGAAGAAAGGAAGAGGAGGCTTTGTAACCATGGACAAGGCAAACACCAGCCTTATGTTGCTGTTCTCCTTTTTGTCAACAGAATCCTGTTTTAACATGAGCGCAGCTCTTCTGATACACTCAAGTGGATCCTGGGGTCAGAGATTTTTACAATTCAACTTCCCATTGAAGGATCAGTCACTCAGCACTTTTTTGAGATAGAACAGTTTGTTTCAAATGGATATTCATGAGGAAACCAACCTGAAATTTCTTTGGCTTTACCCACCAGTTTATTACATAGAACAGTGAGAATGACACCTGCATCACCTTAATTAGAAAAGACTAGGTGATCCCTGTTTCACTTTTGAAAAAAGACTCCAGTTGCCATTATGTAGGAGAACAGTCTGGGCTGTGACACAGCCTGGTTGGTCTTCCACACCTTGTTTGCAAAGTCCAAATCATCTCCCTTCCTTTCCCTGCTGGCAGTAGCACAGATCCTGAAATCCCCACCCCAGAGCTCTGCTTGTAGGCATTTATATTGTACTATTTGGTGATAAAGCATCTCCCATTTTGGCTCTTCACCAAATCATGTCCATCCAAATTGCTTTCCTGTGAACCATCTCTGACTTAATCACTGAATAAGTGACTTGACTATTTGCATTAGTTCATCAGAAAAGCAGATCCAAACTGGAATCTTTAAAGCAAGTCTTTTTTTCCTGCTGGGATGCAGGTATTAAAAAAAAACCCAAACCCAAACAATCAAAAAACCCACTGCTTTTTGAGTATAACCAACCAGCATTTTCTTACTTACAAAATTAGAAAAGAAAATCACTATTTAATCAGAAAAGTGCAAAAGTGATCACGTCTGTAACATGACATTTATAATGAGCTATATGTGATGCCAGTCTGTGCTCAGAAAGATAAGGGCAGAGCATGAGATAAAAATTCACCTTGAATGAATCATCAGGGGAGTAATATTAAGAATACAAGTAGGCTAATACAATTATTTTTCCAAATGCCATTGTGTAAATTGTCTTATCTCATAGCTTCAAGGCTTCTGTCACAATATGGAAGAAAAATAATGAATAATAAAAATATGCATTGCATTTACACGCAGTGCACGAAACTCCACCGAACTCGATGAAAACAATGAAAGCAATTACTACAGAAGAAAAACAAAATTGTATCTTTAAAAGATCTATTTAAAGATTTATAAGGAATGATGAACCATTTGTTTCTTTCTTTGCCACTATTATAACTAGCTTGCTTTGTTACTGGCACCGCTGATGCTTCAGTTCTCAAAGGGATGATCTAGTGGGAATGGGAAAGGAGACAGAAGAACATCAGCAATTAGTGAAATGTTAAAAGGATAAAAACTGCAAAATCAGCTGATGGCAGCATGAGGCCATCAAGGTACCAGCAGTTCTGAAGTTTGGCTTACATGCCAATGGCATAAATTGTGTATGAAATGAATATTTAAAAGGTAGGAAGGAAGTCCTTTGAAGCACCAGGGTTTCATCCGAGAGCATGCAAAAAGGCCAGTGGACCTCTACAACAGTTTGGCAGCTGGGAAAGTTAAGTTTTCAGTACTTTCTACAAGTTCTCAGCCATTTTCAGTATCAGAGGCCAACTAAATTATATGTAGCAAATTCTTTGCATTTCCTCTTTTATGAGGAAGAAGAAACAGCTTCTTGACATTCCCTTTGGTGAAAAAATGTCCTGTCCGGAACACATTTTAGCCAATAAATATCTCTGGGAACTATTGCTTTACTTAAAGAGCATCCAAAATGTTCCTGAACTATATTTGATTGAAATGGTTGCTGATTTTATGGTTGCATTTTTTGCAATCACAATGCCAAATTTGCTAGCTACTGATGCCCAAAACTCTGTTTCCACTTGACATGGAAAATGAATGATGAAGTACTGCATATTCTGACTTTGATCTGAACATCTAAGCCCTTAATTTGGAGGACATCTACATGAATCAAAGAAAGGATATACCCGAGTTTCATAGTTAATTTCAGAGTAGCAGAGTTACAGATGCACTATTATTTCTGAACTTTTCTACTTGACTATGTACTCAATGGAATGAAAGAGAATTATAACAGGAGATGGAATGTGATTCAAGATGAACTCTGGGTTTTGAATTATGGATGGCTGTGGTATCTTTGCACAAAGAGAAAGACAAAGTAAAGGCTAATAATCTGAAACAGAATCGAAGTAAACAAGAAAAGAGAAGTTAATTTACAAGCTTTTCAATTTTTATGGGAGATTGGAAAACAAAACCTAGCAAGCAAGATTACTTTAATTTATATGTTAGAAGAGTACTTTGAAGAGAAAAACAACACATGAAAATACATAAAGGGAAAGCAATGAAGGAGAACAATATTTCAGCAGGGAATTCTTCAGTTATTTGTCAAAACTAGTAAGACAGTGCCACACAAAACAAGTCAAATGTTTCCTAACAACAGGGAGATGTTTCCAGACAAAGAATGAAGCACAAGGAGGATGCTTTGGGGAGAACAATACCACAATCTTACTGAACATTTTCAATATGTTCACGTGAACTTCAAATATAGCCATTCATAAATAAGACACAAAAGATCTTGAAAAGTCTCTGATTAGACACAGAGCACATTTGAGCTATCTTCAGCAAACAGTACTTGCATCCCACATGTGAAGCCATGAGGCTGTGGGTCTCACACTATTATAGGAAATAACCAGTATTTCCTCCTCAACTCAGAAAAATTGCTTCTGTTCTTTTCTATATTGCCCTCAGACATGATCAATATACCAAAATTCTTATAGATTCTCTTGAAGAGGAGAGATGAAGAAGATTCTTTCCCTCTCCCCCAAAAAAAAGATTAACCTCTTATTAGGCTACTCAGTGCTCAAAAGGGGAATTTATGAGAATGTTGAGGCTTATTCAAAGCCTGCTCTGAACCTTCTGGTGTTTCATGCAGGTCTAGGACAACCTGTTCAACAGGTGGAGAATTTTAAACAAGATTTTTTTTTTGACAATGGGAGTAAAAAAGAAAATCTCTACAGTACCTGTGTCTGCAAGAAAACCCTACCCCAACACAAACCAAAAAACACCATCACCACAACAGCAAGCCAAAAAAAAACCAAACCCCAGTAAACAAACAAAAAAAACAGCTCAAAAAAACCCCTTCACCATATCTGCTCATGAAGTTACTCTGTTATTTTACCTTCCCGTGAGACCTGACATACAAAGAAAGGGCAAACCATAACTAACTGTCCATAGAGTACAAGAAGCATTTCAAAATGCAGGCACCTGTGTACAGCTGATAGACAGCAGCTGGTTTATGTTAATGGTTGGGAGAGCAGGTGCTGACTTTTCCTGTGGAAGAAAAATAAGCCCTCACCATATTACAAAAAGCCTTTTACAGTCATATTCCATATTCTACCCATGTACAAATGACTTTCCATCAATCCCCCCAGCATGCAAAATCATCCTGGTAGACCCTCTGTGCCCAGCCATTCTTCTGAATCTTGTCAATACACAATAACACCTTTTTAAATGTCATCCTAGGGCTGCAACATCATCAATGGCCCATCCCTGAAGCACAATTCAAGCCATATTAATATAGAATTGATCTAGTATTTAGTAGAATTAATAAACCTTTCCTTACAAGTTAATCTAATTAGCATCCACATTGTGTACATACATAGGTATATATTTACAGAATCACAGAATGTCAGGGGCTGGAAGAGACCTTGAAAGATCATCTAGTCCAACTCCCCTGCCAGAGCAGGATCACCTAGACCAGTAATACCTATTTCCCAGTAACAGACCACTGGTAGTGTTTGTGAGTGCTGTGTATTCTGTCTGTGTCAATCTGTGTGGCTGGCCAGGTGGATATCTGTGTTGTAGAGTGTGGTTATGTTTGTGTCTCTTTGGAATACATGTTCAGTCATACTACCGGTGAGACCAAGAGGCATGGACCTCTATTAGACTACCAGGCTTGACAACTCAACAGAAAAAGTGATCTTTCACCTTCACAGGAAAGAAGTTACTCCAGTGACAGCAAGATTTTTCAGAGTCTTCTTTTAAAATTATGTAATGAAACTTGGATACCTTTAAAACCCTAATTATTTGTATTTTACACATCTGGTTTTAACAAATCCACTTGCTGATGGTATTTCAGTGACAAAAGCTGGATAATAAAAGACATCTTGTCACTTAACTGTTACTTCCAGGCATTAGCCTATATTAATATGTTTATACATGGTCTGCTGATAGGGATGGTATTGTGTGAGTAGCCCATTTTATTAATTTTTACTTTATGCTTCCAATAAATATTTTTCAAATACATTTTACCCTTGTTCGTTGCATTGTTTCATTGTTAACTGGATAAGTGCTGTGTTTTCAGAGTCATTGATGAACACTGCTAGTGATCACTAAACTGGATTCTCTCCTAGCACAGCAGGAGGTGCTAGAACAAAAGATGTTAGGCCAAGACCAGGTTATTGCATCCATCTATTTTGGAGTGGACACAGCCTCCATAAGATGGGAACAGAATCTATGCCAAAGCACTCCTTGCAGGAGGGAAAGCTCTCACTGGGGGCTAAGGGTGCTCCTTTCTGCTCCTCTCCCTGCTGCCAGCAAGTCTACTTCTGACAGGGTCTGTGTCAGAGGATGGGGCCAGTCCCTTTTCAGGGGTGCCCAACAACAGTAAAAGGGGCAATGGGCACAAATTGGAACACAGAAAGTTCCATCCAAACATAAAGAAAAAAAAATATTTACCATGAGGGTGAGAGAGCACTGGAATAGACTGCCCAGAGAGGTTATAGAGTCTCCTTCTCTAGATAGATTCAAAAACTGCCTGGACACAATACTGTGCAACCTGCTCTACATGAACCTGCTTTGGCAGGGGGTTGGGCGAGGTGACCTCCAAAGATCCCTTCCAACCCCTACCATACTGTCTGATTCTCTTTGTGACCATATTTAGCTGGTAATAATGGGCTCTCATGAGAGTCTTTGATACCTAGTATCAAAGGTATTCTGAACAAAAACCTTAAAAGCTTGTGTGAATAGTTAGGGGACCTGACTCCACAACACTCAGACTTGGAAAAGAAGAGAATCTGTTTTTTTTTTACCTTTAATTCTGAAGAGGACATTTCGGTTATTCCTTTCTGAAAGTGCTAGGAAGATGACAAAACAACCATCTTTTTTTTTCCTTGAGGCACACCATGTGCTTTAAATTACTCTAGCATCTGTTGGGCTGTACAGAGATTAACCAGGATACTCCTGAACTAACAGAGATTCCTAATTATGAAAGACCTTTCTAGGCTGCCTACAGGAAAGCCTGTAACAGACCTCATTGTGGAGCCAACAAACTGAGCATGAAAAAATGAAACTGTATTCGACAATAAGTGGCTGCAGTGATTTTCCCTCCCCCTGCCTTTTTGTTTTTAACTCCACACATCTTATTTGCTCTTCAGTCATTCTCATGGAAAGTCCCTGAGGCTAAATTAACTACTAAGGTGGATCACTGTAGAAACTATAAACAGGGCAGACATACAGATACTGAGATAGCAGGTTATATTACGTTAGTTGTAAACTTGTTATAAGCAAGAGAACTGTATTGTGAAAACAGAAGAAACATTATTATCACCACCAGCTGAAAACTGACAGTATGTACAGTTGGAACTGATGTGAGCAGTCTTTGCATTGTGTTAATCGGAAAATGAAATACTGGGTAGGGATCTTAGAAATGCATTGACAACACTCTGGATGCTTGGGGCAGATAAGGAAAACAAGGGATGGAAATTGAGCTGTCAACTTGAGACGTCAAGAAATTGATAGGGAATTTGAAGATTTGGTTTTATTTCTGCATCAGAATGTGTGCTGCAACTGGCAAAACATTTCATTTGTCTTGGCCTGTAGTTAAGAGACTCATGTCTTGCTTGGTATAAAGACTATGGTTAATGTACATGTGTGATATACATAAGATCTCAGCTTGATTTGTAGCTAGGTGGGACTAGCTACAAATGAGGTGAGACTCCAACAGAAGAATAGACCACATTGGTACAATCAGGTGCTTCACCAACAATAGATTCACTAGACCTTACCTTGAGGGTCCTCATTTCTCTATGAAGACTCAAGACTGAGACACAATCAGAGCTGCTAGCAATTTACCAGAAATCCCTATGTTCCTAAATAATGTAATGGTGAGAAAAAGTCAAGGCTTCCTGACTGAAAAGCTTATATGAACTAAGTCTTCATTGTCAGTAGAAGATATGTACTGCACTTACAGGCAGTGTTGACTGTCTTATAGCCACAACCACTCATGGCACAGACAAATTGCTTTTTTGCTATTGCTGTTCCCTTCTGAAACATACGTGCATATCAAATGAGGCAGTCAGTAGTGATTGCTTTCTATTGCCACATTGTGATCTGCATTTAAAGTAGGATTTAAATTCTACTTTTTCACATTTGCAGGCCAGATTCAATCAGGAAAACACAACACAATAACTCTTTGTGGTACTTTTGCTTGCTGCAAAAACGTTTGTGAGAGTACATTTAATTTTGTGGGCAAGATATTAAAGTATTTCAGTTTGTCTCCAAGACAAAATATTTCCCTGAGTCCTAAAGCTCCCAGTCAATAAAAATGGTGAGGCTTCCTATACAAAACCATTCTCACAATGTCTTGGGGATTCAATCTCAGAATTCAATTAGTTCTGATTGTGAGCAATGACTTCCCAGATTCATTGCCATTTAAAGAGCAGTGAGAGAAAAATACAGAACACCCTAGATGCCCAGCTTCTTATGTTCTCCAATAACGTTGACATAATTCATTATGTATGCCCTATTTGCTATGCAGTTATCTTAGATATAGAAACAACCAGTGGGTTATCTCCCCTAGCCTGTTGCACAACACCAGTCAGAAGAATTTGACTTATGCTTTCATATATTGACCCTAATAAAATGTATTTGACTATATAGTTTCCATACATTTGTAAAAACTGGGCTCACTCACTGGATTGTTTTCATGAAAGAATGCAGAAAGTTCTCCAGTGTGTACAAACAAGCATAAAACTATTAAAATCAAAGTTCTTTCAAGAAGTTGTGGTATTTGCTTAACCATTAGAAGCATCTTGGGTTTTTTCTTAAAAAACCTCCTCTCAGAATATTGGTGATCTTGGATCTTTGCTACAGGATGTGAGAACTGGACAGAATGGCATTGATCCTGCCCTGAAAATGTTCATATCCTATTTAATAAAAACACAGACCTCTTGCAAATAAACAAAGAGCTAATGAAGATAACCCAAAGCAAAAAGAAGCAAACCAGTGTTCATTCTTATGTTTTGGCCGCCATAAAGAAATCAGAATAGATATTTCTAAACACATTACTCACTACCACCTGGAATTTGTAGATTTGAAGACCTCAGAAAAAAAAAATCTTCAACATGGAATAAAACCATAGTTTATATTTTGTGAAACTTTTTGATCAATAGGTATTTTATAAAGAGAAGATTAAAAGCTAAGATCTTTTCAGCCAAATTGGTCTTCCCTGAAGTTAGTCATGTACAGCAAACATCAATAATTATTCTGGCTGAAGTTACATTTTCTCTCTAAACCCAGTAGTGAGACTGCTTTTCATCAGGAAATTTAGACCAATCTGACCAAAGCTGAGTTCTGAAATCAGATATCCTAAATTGGTCACTAACAAGCAACATTCAGAAACCCACTTTCACTGCAATAAAAAGTTAATGTGCCAGATTGTATTGCATCAGGCAATGTAACTATATCGTTTTTGTAGGCTAAAGGTCCAAAATGAGACTGTATGATTAGTCCCTCAACATCTGAAGCCTAAACAGACATTGTTGGAGTTATCTGTATGGTGTCCCTTTATCCTCCTCTTCCTCCTTCAAAAGGCACAGATCAGAGAAAACAGAAATTAAGGTAAAAAAATAGAAAGTACAGTAACAGTAGGAGTTAGTAAAACTGTCCAAATAGTTTTTAAATTCAGCATCAGAGGAAAATCTATCTATTTTTACCTACTTTATTGCTAAACAAAGGAAATATCAGTGGTAGACAATGACATCTTTCAAATCACTACTGACTTCTAAGGGAGAGTGGTGGTCTGTGTGGCACGTATCTCCCAGTGAAAATATGACATTCTCAGTCTTTCTTAAATAAAATTAACTGTGACACACTCATACCCTGCATAGCAATAACACAGTTCCAGACAAACATTGCCGGAGGAGAGATGTGACAAAATACTAATTAAGGGGCTGCTTAGCTACAACTCCTTCCATTGAAAGCCAAAAACAGACACATTTTGCACGGAAGCTTTGACAGCAAATATTACATTTGGGAGACTGATAAACATCCACTTCAACACGACATTCCATGATTAAACAAGCTTCTCCATTTCTGATTCATTTTGTAAGAAAACATGTGCGAAATGAATAAAACAATTTAATTTATTCATTTCATGGATCATTAGCTTTTCATTTCTAGAAAGGAAACCTGTCACAGTGTTTAGCTAGAATTATAATTAAAATACATATAAGGAGACTTTTCCTCCCATCTGCTTTATTTAATTTATTTTTTTTTTGTCATTTGAATGACTAGCAAATGAACAACAAGCTCCTAGCAGAGCCTGTGATTATATTAACTCATTAGTTTTGTTCAGGACCACATCTTGCATCAGAACAGTCTTGGGCACAAGCTGTGTGTTTTCTTGTATGAAAACTAAGTTTAAAATCAATGGTGTCAGGATAGAATTTTAAATACAGAATAAATAGACATGGTCTAAGGATAAATTGGGTTGTATCACTTCTGAAAAATGGGGTTTCCATCTAATATGTGATATTAAGATGTTAAAGTCTTTTGTTATTTGAGAAGTTGAAGAAAAAGTTGACATCTCTGTGTTCTGTGAAACGTTTTGAGAAGCAACTAACATGAATCATTTTGAATTGTGCAGTATTTTAAAATTATTAACGTTCTTTATAACCTGTTTATATTGTAAACTATCAAAAATCTGATGAAACATCTCTATTTCATCTCTATTTAATTTTCTTTTTTTCTCAACAATTTTTTTTTTACTGATAGTTTTCCAACTAGAGTTCAAAGGACCTACAGAAATAACTACTAAAAACCCATTAAATTTGCTGGAAAGTACAAAAAAAAAACCCTGAAACTGTAGTATAACACAGAAGTCCTCAAATTTAGGGCTTTGAGTGTATGAGGAAAAAAAAACAGTGTCCCAAAATCAGCATGGTCTTATGAAAGGAAAATGAGGAGTGTCATTGTAGCAGCCCTTAGGAAATAGAAATTTAATAAGTCACAGCAGAGCACCATTGACACTTTGGACGTGACTTGGTATTATTAAGCTGCTTTAATGCAGCACTGTGTTCTCTGGGAAGCATTAATGCAAGGAAAGAGTGACATCTCAGTGTGCAACATTCACATTAACTTTGACCTAACACTTTATTATTGAAAGGTTTGTCAATGAATTCTTCTCATAAAAAGATTACCTAAAGCTTCACTGCCAACTAGCCACTGATCTGAAAATTTTAGAGGACGTTCCACTTTTACATGAAATCTGCATATTGATGAAGATGTAGCTGTCTTAAAATCCAAGTCTGGGCAGAGTTTTCCAGAGGAAAACCATTTAGCCATGTTGATAATTTGCATACATTTATCATTATCTGTGTTCCAGACAGCATAAACCAAAGGACTAAATCTTATTCCCAGAAACATAGGTACAATTTCAGGTCTTCATTTATACAGTGGAATATCAGTAAATCTCAAATCTAAGAAAGTTAATTTGGTGAGTTTATTGGCTATTTCACTCAAACAGGTCTTTCAGATGTTGCTTTCTATTTAAATAGCAAACAGTCTTTATATTTTCCACTTTCATGCCACAATTCTTGTTACAATAATGACAGAACGAACTTGTTTTCCACCTGTTTACATCTCTTATGATCACTTAAGTATTCCTGAGACAGTCACAGCACTGGCTTACATTAAAAAAAAAAAATCAGAAAGTTTTGGTGATAACAAAATCTATCCACATTAACAAAATTTATTTCTGTGAAGTTTTGCTTATAGTACTGAGATTTTTTTTAGTACTGAATATTTCTATGGATAAGGGCTCTGAGGTTGTAAAGCAGCTGCAAATGGATTTTAAAAAACCCACAGAGATACAAAGCTATCAGAGACTAGTGTGGACTACAAGAAAAGTCTCAGGACCTACTGAAAATTGAGTAAGAAGGACTGGGTGGTGACTGCTACCAATGTTATTTGGAGTCAAGCCTTTGCTTCCACAGCAAAAAGTTTTAATTACATTGTAATCAACACCCAGGACAATGAAAGGAAAAGGAGCAAGGAAACAAGTGTGAGGAAAGAGCAGGCTTTCACACATATAGAAAACCTGTTTCTTTGAGGAGTTACACTTTCAGAGTTTGATCCTGAGGAAAGGAGGATTAGAAAAGGTATTCTGAGTAAAGCAAAATTAGAATAGCTTTATTAACTCAGAATACATTGGAATACATTAACACAGAAAATACATTGGTATAAATCTGGTGATAAAATTCAAACTTGATGCAAATCTTCTCATCTGTACAACTAGAACATAAAATAAAACCCAAAATACAGAGTAGCTGTATCTGGTACTTTCTTGCCTTTAACCTGTTGTAATCCTTTTCTTCAGGGCAGTGAACGCATGAATGTTGCTAATTGCTGTAAAAGTACAATCACAATTGAATGAAAGCATTCCATGCTCCTTCTCTGAAGAAATTTTTATAGTACTTGAAACAGCAAAGACTTCAGAAAAAAAAAAAAAAGTCTGTTGTATTTAAATTAATTCTGTGTTGTTCACAACTTGTATGCAAGACAAAAATTACTGTTGCTAATCCACCAGTAGCAAATTCACTGGATCTCCAGAACCTCTTCCTGAAGTGGGAGAAATGTTCATCTTTGTTACATGTATATATATATGTATGTATACACACATATATATATATACACCTTTTAATGTTGTGGAAAACTTGTCTAAATAACCCTTAGAGTATGCTTTCCTTGCATTATACTTCAAAAGGTTGGAAAAAAATATAACGTTCACAGCAAAAAGCATATACCTAGAGGAAGGGCAGATGCCACTGATGCACTGACAGTGCAAGTGACAACACTCACCTGAAACTCAATGCATTCAAGGGTAGGGAAAAGTCTAGATGGAGGGTACCTAATAATTATTCTGTCAATGGCCATCTCCTGATCTTTCATCTACATCAGGAATGAATAATCTGAGCATTACAGATGTATCCTTTTCTTTTCCTTTTTATGTATGGATAAGAACTTCATCTGAATGGACAGCATAGTCATCTTCATCAGATGGAGACATGCTTCACTGGAGGGAGGACAGGTACCCACCCATTCCTTCTACAGCTGTCTATTTATTTATCTGAAACATAAACATTGTTTGGATAACCTGGCTGCTTCCTGTTTAAGCAGAAACAGATCTGGCTGCTGAAAGTGCCACACAGATGCATCTTTCATTTCCTCTATTTCAGCTGCTAATTATGACTCACCATTAGCAATTTTTATTATAAAAGCCTCCAGTTATAATTTTTGTATTCTACCATTATTACTTATTACTAAGTACCTAACTCCAATTATGATGAGGTAATTACTGTTGTTGAATGATGACAGTCCTCTATCTTTCATTTAAACTATTAAAATCAATGGTTCTGCCTCCAAAGAAGCCACCAACATAAAATATTGATCAAATAATTTTACACACAGTGGTTGGAAGCAGTATAATGTGGATATTTAAGACTAGTAATTAGCAGGAGACTTTTCTGAACACAGTGACATTTAAATCAGTAGTGGATGCCTGAAAGGACAAAGATATAGTTATCCATGGTATGAACTGTAGGGTGCTTAATCCTTAATGAGGATTAAAGCTTTTTACTGCTCTGAACCTGGTCCTTAGATACAGATTCCAAAATAATATTTGTTGCATGATACCTTAGGTGCTTTCACTATTGTAATGGTAAGGAAAAAAAAAACCTTTCATTTCCAGTTATGTTGCCTACTCTTCACTTGTAACCTTCCACTTGCACTGTCCAAAGGCACTGTGGCAGTGCCTTC
The DNA here is from genome assembly GCA_024611195.1 of Ceyx melanurus. NCBI lineage: Eukaryota > Metazoa > Chordata > Aves > Coraciiformes > Alcedinidae > Ceyx > Ceyx melanurus. The sequence goes on from JANHGL010019897.1 coordinate 21,194, forward strand.
ACCCCAGTACCCCTGACTTTCTGGAGCTGCATTGCCACATTCTTCCACACTGTGCTTGTGAATAGCCCTTGTAGCTCTTAGTCTGTAACCCCCACACTCTCCACGATCCCCTTGCAGCTTCTGCTTTGTAACTTTACAGCCTCGTAGAGAGAATGATTTACATACCCCAAAAGATTAGCTAACAATATGGATGTACAAAGCTTAACAGCCAGTCTGCATACACCATGTGCACCTGAAAATGTGGGTGCTCATGCCATCATAACCAAGAACAACTGACAGGGAGTTTGAGAGTCCTGATGAAAACTATAAAACTCCCAGAGAACAGTGTTGGAAAACACCTCTGCACTGGTAAGGGTGCTCATATGGGGCCCCACCATTTCTCCCAGCTGGCCACTACAGAATATTTTCACTCTATATTTTCTTTCTCCTCTTCCTTCCCATAATCTCACCCTCCTCCACTTTCCTCCCCCATGCCTCCACAATCTAGATTAACTTTGAAGTCAATGCATGACACAATTTGTGGACCCCACCAGAAAATCCTTTTACAGGCAAGTCAACTCTTTCGTCTTTTGTCCTTTGAACAACAGAGTGTCCTCTGGAACAGCTTTGCTATTTCCATTTTTTATGATGGGCTCTGGATTTCAGTGTCTGAGAAAGGTGTTAGTGTTGTGCTTTTGAATGACTCCTAAGTAGCATAAGCCCGAAGATCAATACCTGCATTGAGAACTATTGACATTCAGGAGATAGCACAAAATGTGTCTAAATTAACACTTTAGATGTGGAGCATACTTCTGAAGTGTTTTTCCCCACAGTCTGATGGGAAAACTGTATGATCTGTTACACTTTCCAGAGCAGTCTTAGAGTTGATTCATTCTAGAAGGAACTGGAAGATGTTATTTAGAGATGCACCTTGTGAACACCACCATGGACTCAGTCCACAGGCCCAAACTAGATTTAGTCCAAAGAAAAGCACACTGAAAGAAGTATAAAATACATCTTGGAGCTTCAGCAACAATTGCTTTACTTGAGATATGCATTCCTAGAGGGCAAGAAGCGTGCTCCTTGCTAATACAGACACAGCCTTAAAGAACCCCACTAAAGTCAAGAAGTTTTTTCATCTTCCATAAAACTTTTTCTCTCAGCCCTCCCACCTGTATGCCCCACAGCAGAGGGAGGTGAGGGGGGAATACAGAAGCCCTCCTTGCCAGCAGACTCTGCAAGGACTAGCAGCTATTGAAGTTAAGGGCATGGGTACATTTCACATAGCATTTTATGTTGTTCTGTTTTGTGTCTTCTTTTTGGCAAACAAGAAGGGAGTTGAGACGAAATAGTCTTTAAGAGATATTTACACTCATTTATGTCAAAGGCCAAACCAGCATTACTGCAGGGGAAGGTACAACTTACTGGAATTAGATTGTTCCTGCTTTCAAGTTACCATAAACCTTCAGCTCTTTCAGGGTCAAAGGGCTTCTTCTACAGAGTATATAACTATTTGCTTCTTCCCAACTGTTTGGCATACTCCTTTCCTTCTGGCTTAGATATGAGGCACTCAAATTTCTCTAGGTCCCTGTAGGAATGTTCTCTGCTTTTTCTTTACAAAAGCTTCTGGCCTGTACCATGATATTTTTCTTCCCCCAGGTCTTGTGCTTTCTGTGGTAGATGCACCACAGTACTGAAGAAGGGAGAATAGGTTCTGTGTGACAGCAACTTCAGTCAGAAAGAAGAGTGAGAACATGTGGGAGAAATAACTCTGCATGCAAGTGTGGAAAGAGGTGCTCCAGGTGCTGGAGTGGAGATTCCCTTGCAATCCATTGAGAAGACAATGGTGAGGCAGGCTGGTGCTCTGCATCCCATGGAGGTCAGTATTGGATCAGATATCTACCTGCAGACCATGGAGCAGCTCACGCTGGACAGATGGATGCCTTAAGAGGCTGTGACCAGTGGAGAGTCCACACTGGAGGAGGCTCCAGGCAGGACTTGTGACCCCATGGGGGACTGATGCTAGAGCAGTCTGCTCCTAAAGGAATACAGCCCATAAAAGGACCCATACTGGAATAATTCATGAAGAACTGTAGCCCACGGGAAGAACTTGCGTTGGAGAAGGTCATGGAGGGACCCCACACTGGAGCAGGGGAAGAAGGTGAAGTGTCATCTCCCTGAGGAGGAAGGAGCATCAGAAACAATGTGTGATAAACTGATCATGACTCCTCATCCTCCTCCACCACTGGAGGGGAGGAGTTAGAGAAATTCAGGATTAGAGTTGAGCCCAAGAAGAAGGGAGGGGTTAGTGGAAGGTGTTTTAAGATTTTTTATTTTCTCATTATCCTACTCTGATTTGATTTCTAATAAATTAAACACAAGCTGACTCTGTTTTGCCATTGTTGATAATTTCTGAATGATATCTGCCTGTCCATATCTTGACCCATGAGCCTTTTGCTATATATTCTTTCCTCTCTTCAGCTGAGGAGGGGCATGATAGAGCAGCTTTGATGGTCATCTGGCATCCAGCCAGGGACAACACACCACACTTACTTGTTTCCAGAAATCCCCATTACCATTCTCACTGTCATTATTTCTGCTTTCAATTTGTCTTGTACCCAGATTATGTCAGCAGCATGCAGACGGAGAGACAGAATTACTCCAAACTCAACTGAGCCAAAGAGAAGGGTTTTGAGTATCCCCACAAATAATGCACCAGTCTCTGACACTCTCCTGTAATTCCTTCTCTTCAAATACAGGCTGTCACCACTGTAATCAGACTCCTATTCAACCCAGACATTTTTGTAATGACCTAATTCTCCGATACATCCTGTATCAGGAGGTTCAGTTTGGGCTTTCATTTGTGATTCTTTTTACTCTCATCACATCTTTACACATCAAATCCACTTTCAGAGTTTGCTTTCTCACACAGCTACCTCATCCACACATACATTCTTGGGCATTACAACTGCCTTGTTTTCTTCAGCAGATAATGCTTTGCTTTCCCAAAATCTTAATAGAAGTAATAGGTTTGCCAAAGCAAATCTTTCTTATACCAAGTGGATCTTTTAATTTTCAATGTCATAACTTCAGTAAATAATTTTTTTCCTGGTATTTTTCCTTAAAGGCAAGTAATAACAGCAACCACTTACTTCAGACCACTGTTAGTAATTCAGTGGAAGTTTATATCATGCATCCCAATTAAACCTTCAGAGACACCATTTACCTCAAGAGGCCTAGACATGAGCTTATCTTCCTTTCCACTGCAGTTGTTTCCAGTGTTGGATTTCCTTAAATAAATCAAATTAAACAAGTAATTCTTCCCTCCACCAGTTAAATCCCCTCCAGAGCCTGCAACCTTATTCTGTACAGTGATTTCGGCTTTTTAAGTCATGCAGTTTTTTACCATTTGAGATGTAATCTCTTTTATATGCAGGAAGGGGTATAAGGTTAAAAATCATGTTTCTTAGGTAATCATCAGTTTGGAAGAGCAGGGTGAGTCTGTATTTAGGCTTGCTCTCTGTAAGATATACTGCAGTCCCTTGCTTCAGCCTTCTTAGGCATCCATAAGACTGCCTCTAGAAGGACTCAGGGTGAGACTGGGGGTGTTTGGGGAGGGAGTGGAGAACACAACTTTCACTATCTGATCATCTTCTGTGTATGACTGAGAAAGGGATCTTATCAAGTCAGAGACTGTTCAGTCAGCCCTCTCCAGATGCTGCTAAGTATTTTTCAACTGAACATTCTGAACAGTTGAATTGGGCATTTTTGCACAGCTTGTCATAAAATGTGACAACTGCCCTGCAGGTGTCTGACCTCAGCTTTCGTTTTTTCAAGGTTTTGTTGCTTCAGATTTGTCTTAGAAAAAGAATCAACTTCTCTGGCTTATGCCAGTGAGGTACAGATGAAACATCCTATGTTTAATTACTTGCAGATCCTGATGCTCCAAAAGGACAGCTGAAAATAGGAGGAGATATTCTGCATACATGTGTTTCAATAAAATGCCAGTGCTTTCCATGATACAAAATGGAAATAGCTTTTTAAACTGGAAGACACTGTTCATACAAAGTCAGCTGACCATTTCAGAGAAGGCTGTATGTATGTGGACATAAATCAGATCCATTCAACAGCAAGAAAGTATAAAAAATAAATTTATCCCCTGCAAGCATTTAGGAAAATTTACAATTACTTCATATTTACCCTTTTTACAGTTCTACATGGGGAAGCCTACAACTATATTAGATACATGTGCTAAAAGCTGACATTAATGATTAAGAACAGTAATAGAAATTATATGTTTTAAGGAAGGGTTTTTCTAAACCCTTCTTACAGTAAGAAACAAGCTTTCTCTAAAAAACTATATGTAAATATATGTAAACTAGATTGTTGGGTGTGCCTAAACTCCTCTCATCTTTGCCTCTTGAATGAAACAGTGAGGAAATGCATCAATCTACAATTTGCAGGAGACTTAAGGCCAATGTTAGAGGATCAAGATATTTCTGGATAATAACTTTTTTTTTCTAATAGCAGTAAAAGATTCAGAAAAGAGAGAAAAAAAGGAGAATTTAGTCAGTTTGACATTTTCTGTAATTTTCTGTTAAAACTACTTTCAGCCATCTCTATATACAACTTTCATAGAAATATGTAGTTAGGCTACAGCATAAGAGCTCCTACCCTGTTTTTATTACTGCCATTACTGTGTTGGTTAGGATAAAAACCCTTATTGAATTTGTATAGACTACTCTGTAAATAGCAAAGTCAGAATTGCATATCAGCATCCCATAATAGTTTACATTTTTACAGAAGACTGTTGTAAATGAAGAGACAACAGTATAACATGTGACCAAACACTCAGACAATCTCATTATTTAAATGTACATCACATTTTTAAGGCTAGTGACCAGAATGCAAATTGTCAGTTTTAACTATTGGCTTTGACTGATTTGTCTCTCTTTGCTGTCATGGAAACCTACATTAAATTAAAGACAAAGAAACAATGGAACTAATTAATGTCCTATGCATCTTCTGTACAGGAGAACTATTGGGCAATTATTTGTAACATCATAGCAGCACCAGCAACATACTTTTTAAATGCCTAGTTAAAAGATTTCTTCTAAAAAAAAAAAAAATCCTATAAAAATATAAATAGATATAAAGACAAATAAGTCAGAAGTACAAGATGGATAGAAGATAATGTCTCCCTCTTCCTCTCCTTCCTGCTATCCAGATAAGATATCTTAAGGATAAATTTAAATGAGAAATAGCCATTTAAAAATACTCTTTCATTTAATCCCTGCAACCTGGCAGTTTCTCCACGAGAGCAAGAAGTAACCTGGGTTAGATGCAATAGACTGTCAGGTTGCACTGAGAGGTGAAGTCAGGGTCTGGGCACTCGCAGAGGGACAAAGCATCAAGCAATAGAGGTAATGAAAAAAATAGTTGAGAAAGAAGGTTATCTCCTTATGTTGTCTCCACTATGTTGTCTCCTGCCTTCTTCTATCCATCTGTGCACTGAGATAACTCTGTACTTCCAGATTTGATATTTTTACAAAGACTTGGTGTTTGAAGAGGTAGAACCCACCACATTACTTGTCTAGACTTATTCTTAGAGGAAGGCTCTGCAGTTGCAATGGTACACATGATGCTTTTATGCCCCTGCTGCAGCTTAATGTTAAAAATTCAGTATTCATAGAGAATGTGGAAGAGTGTAGAGAACAGCATGGGTGAAAATCCTGTAAGTTTAATGGAACTTTTTATTATTTAATCAAGTTCTGCAAATAAGATAGGATGCCAAAAGTAATATTTTTTTCACGGGTTAATCAACAGGATTTTGTCTTTTCCAGTGATTCTAGACTGCAACATAAACCACCATATCTCAGGGAAGGAGATGCTTGTTGGATACTATGATTTCATTTCACTATAACAATACATCCTCCAATTCCAGGAGTTATGAATGAATAAAGCAAAGCATATTCCCATGGTTAAACTGAATCGCTTCACACATGACTGAAAAAACAGGGGAAAAAAGGGTTTTCTGCTGCTGTACCACCAAACTGCCTGACCATGGTGGTGATGGGACCCCAGTGGCAGCTGCCCCATGCTGTCAGCCTGGCTGGGAGCCTTGGCTGTCACGCCTGCCCTGTTCTGTGCACAGGGCTGGAAAACACTGTACAAAGCTCTGCTCCCCAACACAACTGCTTGACAGCTCCGTTACTCTGAATCTACTGACAGCACTTTTAACTTCATGTGTTCTACAGCTTATAAAGAAGTTGTGCCTGCAAGGATGTAGAAGGCATTGTTCAGCCAGGGTCCCCTGCTTGAACAGGGGCTGGGCAGCAATTTGGAAAGTCCCATTTTTCTCTTGTCACTGGGAAAGAGCACAGACAATTCAGGAGAGCATAAGACCTTTGGTGACATGCTAAGTTTTCAGATGTCTCCTGAGTAAAAGAGATAAAAGTAAACAAAAAAAACTACTTTCTAGAGTGTGAAATGAAACTGTTCATTAGAAGAGTTGCAGAATAATGAATGTAAGATGTCATTAAAGCAAGCCATACTTGTCAAAGGTTGTGATAGTGCTAATTAAAGATATTATTTCCTCTGAATTGAAGTATCAGCTGTCGACAACTAGCTATGCAGTTAATGTGCATATGGCAACAGATGTACTAAATAGACAGTAAAAGAAGGCACCACAGGCAAGTAAGCATTTATTGATGTGGTATCCTGAAGCTGACATATCAAAATGATAATACAGAATTATTTACAGAAAAAAAAACAACCCTCAAACACTAACCAAAAAAGAGAGATACATTAAAAAAATATTTAGTTTATCTAGCCATATTTCAGGAAATAAAACAACCATCTTAAAGAGTTCACCAGACATCAAGAGCCTTTATACCACAAAATGAACTGCCAGCCAAATGACTCCAGAGAAGAGTGGGACTGGGTGGAACAGGAGAGGAAACCCAGGAGGCTGCATCTGAGCAAGCATTTCTCTGTACGTCAGAAGTGAGTGATAGACCTTTCTGAGCAGAAAAAGGCCTGGTGTGATTGATTAGGAACAGAGTCATATGAAGCATGGAGTTATTTAAGGGCTCAAAGGAAAATGAAATACAAGCTCACTGGCAGAGCAGTGCCAACAGAACAGTTCGATTTATTCTTCGGCATTGAACTGGGTCAAAGAGTCATAAAAGTAGGATATTTTTTCCCCCGTTACTCTGAGTTAATCATATTGTGCTGTTCACCTCCCTGCAGCTGTGAGGTGGCTGTTGGTCACAGAGCTTCTTCTGTGAAATGCTCATCTTGGAACATTTTACGTGAGATGTGAAGGAATAGCTGTTCACTTCTGGACAGCACACATGCATGAGGTGGCCACCTCAGAGCTAGTCCCAAAAACACACTGCTCTCTGTGATTCAATGTCATTTTCACTGTTCCACTGCTTTTTAAAGCCTGCCTTATCAACCTTTCTATATTTATATAAAACTAGTGACATTTTTTCAATAAAGCTGAAATTCTTGTTTCCACTTGAAAGAATACTAGAAAACTTCATCCTGCATTAGGATCATTCTGTAATGATCCTGAATATGGATCAGAATCAGATTTTTGTCTTATTAATTTCATAGGAACCTTGTTAGACACCTTATGCCACCAGGCTTTTGGAATAGTGACAGCACAATTGGAGGTAGCTTGGCTTAAGCCCATACTTCACTAAAGACTACTTAAGTGCAGGCAGCTAGACCATGGCTAAAGACAAATGGAAGATATTTCTATACCAGACTTCCTAGATCTAGTAAAAATATTAATATGTTCACACATGACCCTGGATTAAGTGAAAATTGTCCTACTTACCATGTATGTAGAGATGGTTGTACTGACTGGAAAGAAGCAATGCTTACCCCTTCCTAAAGGGATGAAGTATTGTGCTGTTAAAACTAACAGATGTCACCATTTACTAAATGATGAACAATAATAATAAAGATAATATTTGAGACTAGCATAACATGTTTGATCCCTTTCAGATGTTAATATATTAACTTGTAAATTATATATCTTTTTTTTTTTTTTTCTAATGTTCTATGAAGCTTAACACCTAAAATTATTTTTAAATGCATATAGTTTGGAATATGCTGCTCCATTTTTAAAATACAATTTAATCATTTATCATTTAGCAAATTATTTTCTCTCTGAAGGAATATTTTGGTTTGGAATATTATATCTAAATAAAGGTTATTTTCCTCAAGGGAGTATTTCAAATGTTCTAGTTCAAGGTGAACAAACTATTTTGGTTAATTTAAAAAAATTATTGCAGAGTTTTCAGCTTCCACAGAAAGAACAGCATGCACAGAGATCTATAGCTGATCTCTCCTCTTATTTAGAGAGACCTGAGAAACAAAACCTGACTTGCTCTTCTGATTGCTTTATTTTTCAAATATCTGTTAAGGAAGTTCATACCTTGAAGAATCTGACTTATGCACTAATATTGGTTACATTTTCTGATTAGATTTTGTAGCTGCTGAAGGTAAAAAATACCTTCTCTTTTCATCCCACAGTTCACATCCCTCACCAGACTCATTATCACTTCTGTTTGCATCCTTATTTTCTCTCATCCTGCTCTTAGCCCATTTGCTGGTGAGCCTGTGAAAGATGTGGTCAAGAAGAGTTACTTCTGTTAGTTTATTTTGCTTATTCAATTGACATCAGGACTTGATTGCACTACCTCAGCTTTTTGCTGAAACGAATTTACCCTCAGCACCCTGGATAAATTCTAGTTTTGGTAGTTAGAGTGAATTTGAAAGGCAAAAGTAATTTTCCTCTTGGCCACAACTGTTTTGCAGAGCAATTAAAATAGTTATCTTCATAGTTAAGACTTTTCCTTGGTGAGGATGTAGTTTGTAAAAAGCAAAACATCAGTAGAAAAGGAACCTTAAATCCTTCTTTATATGATGTGTACTCATGAATTAGTCTCTTCTAATGAGAGCTTTATACTGCAAAACTGTCATTTAATTTAACAACAGGAAACCATTAGTCATATTTGAAGTCTTAGTATCAGCTTCTTACTGCATTTTACAAGTACAATAAATATAATTTTAGTTCAATAAGATGGAATTAAGAGTACACTTATGATGTAAAAATCTGTAGTTGACTTTTAAAATAATAAAAGCTTTGATACATTTTAATGATCCAAAGCAAAGTTATGCCTAAGCCAGCAATATTAAAACAATAATGCATTAAAGAACTTCCTCCTTTGGTTCCATGTAACTATATGCCATTTTAAATCCATTGTATTTGATATAATTTTATAATGAAAAATTTAAATTGCCTTAGACTCCAGATTTTTATCATTATCGAGTTGTTTACACATCTTACATATATATATAGTCAGACAGGCTCCTGATCTATCCTTTTGGATATTTGGTCAAAAAATACCCTAACTTTTAATATTTGGCAACTTAAAAATAATAGGCTTGTCATCCTAGCAGGAGTAAAAAGGGAGCATCTGATTCAGAGAGCTAATGTATTACCTGAAGGTCTTCAGTTATCACTATTTTGATATTACTTGCTAGTTACATTGTGGGATTTTTTGGTTTGTTTTCCTGTTAAGTATTGGTGCCCTGACTTATACTTCAACCTATTATAAGTAAAAAGAACTAGTTCAAACCAGTGTTTTATTTGGTTTGAACTAAAAGTATCTTGGCTAAAACCTCAAACATATTCTAAAGTAAACTAGGAATAAATTTCCATTCCATATTACATCACCAATGATCTCCAAAAAGAACTTTAACATTTTTACTAGGTGTAGATTTGTAGGGTCTGTTCAGTATCAATATTTTTCAGTGAAAGTGATCAGCACTTATTTTTGTTCTTTTTCACATTCACCCCCTGGATGTCTATGGACAATTTTACTGTCTTTATCCAAGACAATCTGATGGCTGTCCCACAGTTGTTGGGCTTTGTTAATGCAGAGTGGAGCTGCATCTTGCAGTGCCTACCTTTAGCAGAGTTTTTAGTACAGACTAATTGTTGTCCCACTTTCTATAGCATAGGTAAGAATCATTCCTGCCTGTCTGAAACCAGTAGATTGGCATGATGTATTCATTACCAATTCAAATTGATTATGAGAATCACTTTACCTACAAGGTTATCAGACTAATTAGGCACTCTAGCTATCATGTTTGGCATTCATAACATTTAAAGCAGAGAATGAAACGAAAACAAAAGAAAATTGCAAAAAAGCCCCAGCACTGCTTGCCTAAATTGGCAATTGAGGAGTCTGAAGCAAAGTCTAAGGGCTTTTCTTCTATCCCATTTCATTAGGCTGAGAGCACTGCAACTTGCTCCACTGCAAGCTCTCCTGAGAATACTCCTGCCACAGCACTGGAGTTCTGCTCTTGTCCAAAAATGAACAATACTCAACCCTGACACCAATATGCAGAGGACTAATGTATCTATCTACACCACAGACCTGGGACATAGCCAAGGCTAAACTCAAGCTCATAAGGGGTAGCACCTATCCCCCTGCAAAGGCAAAATGAAGCAATAATTGTGAATTCATAAGAAAAAATTATGACACTGAAAATTCTTGAAACAAAAGGTATTCTTTTTCCTAGGCATTTTATATTTATCAGTGTTTATGATAAAATTCTCCTTGCAGTGAGAGTTTTGTGTGAGAAAATATTATTCTGGGTCAACAAATAAAGCCTTTATCTCAGGGAGAATGATGCAGAAGATGGGTAACTAAGAAAGATCCCAGGATGCAATGAGACATACATGAGATGAAGTATCTATTGCAGCAGTTTCTAATGCAAAAAAGATCAAAACTTTGTCAAAGGCCACTCGTGCTTTTATGAGGAATGTATTAAAGTTAAATTCAAAGATATATTTCAAGGTGACAGCAATTTCTCACAGGAAACAATTAGTCTTCAGAACAAAATTCAATATAGGTAGACTCAAGAAAGCGTTCCAATAATGGAAATTAGTATCTTAGAGTACTAAAATCAGCACAAAAATAAGTAACTGTTGGATTATGTGTTCACCAGTTGGTGAAGATGTCACAGATAACATTTATTTAGCACAATCATCCAGAGGTTAGCAACTGATGATGTTGAGGCCAATGTAATTTCCACAGCCAGAAATAATATCCTGAATATTTAGAACCAAAGACAAATCTTTCCTATATTCTCTTCTTCCAATTATCCTCTCCTTCCTGCTCTCATTGCCTTTTCCTGTCCTTTTTCCTCCATCATTATCTCTTCTAAGGGTCTGGAGAACACTTTTTTTTTTTCAGTCTTAGATATAAAACTTCTATATTTTTACCTATTCCAGATTTTCATTAATACAGTGATGAATTGAACTAGTTATTTGAGGAAAGATTTTTTTGCTCCCTTTATAGCAAAAAGAGTTAACTCATCTAAGCTCTGTGCAAGAAACTAAATATATCTTTCTGCCTTGATTTACAATCTCATCTTGCCTGGAAAGGAATCTAAAGCCCATCAGATATCTAGAATGGCCCAGGATTACATGGCCTGGGGTTCATGATCTCATCTAAATTCACATAAGTACTTTGTATCAATAAACACATCAGTGACTGTTCTCCAGCACCAAGACCAAGTGGCACAGAAAAATCCATGTTTGGACTATTAAACATCTAAAACAGGATGACGGCATGCAACCTGCCTACTGGGAGCAATCTGCCTGCATCTGGGTGTTCTCTGGGATTGTGCTCATGTACTCACATCTAGGTTAAGAGCAGATCTAAAAATATTTAGCAGTATTGAAGAATACTCCATTTTAAATTACTATCACAGACATAGCCAAAGAGGACATCATTGTCTTTGTTCCCATAAACAAGGCTTAGAGCAGCTGGGTATATCCAAAGAGAGCTAAGAGTGTTGAGCACCTTCATAAAGCTCCAGAAAAATTGGATGTTTTTCAGGAACTGTTGATCCATGACCTTTTCAGGATCCAACACATACTATTAAGCTAGACATCATTGCAGGTTAACTATCAACAGGAGCCCTTACTACTGAAGGGGGAGTTGGGCTAGCTGCAAACACCTAATCTATGTCTTAACAGGAGACACCATAAGCTCCCTGCTCCCTTGCAAAAATACAATGCCATTTTTCTGTTAGATTATTAATTTTACTCACAGCTTTTAGTATGGAGTCTCATGAAGCTCAGACAGCTGGTTGTATTAGAAAACAGAAAAGAAGGGAAGTTACACAGCCACACCACTAAGCAAACTCACCTAAGACTGAACTAAACCCCCTCCTCTTGGTGCTTTATGTCTCTGATAGGTAATTGATGCCCCTTGATTGGTCGTTTTCAGCTCCACCCAGAAGTAAAACACTTAGCCAGGTGTTCTTGCTTCCCTAAGTCTTTACATTTATGCACAATTCTGATGCCAGTTTGAGGAGCAGAGACATGGGGCAATCAAAAGTGATGTTTCTCCAAGTCTATTTTAGAAAGTGCAGCTACACAAGGAAGTGATAATTTCCAGTTATGTGTGTACATGCTGGTACATGAAACAATCCATCCAACACTTGAGAGTGAACATACTATTTCTTCCCTCCAGCATTATTTTTTTTCTCTTTTTTACCTCTACTTTCATTTGAAGACAGATTGGGATATTAGGTCAATTCAGAAATGCATGAACATTTTTGCTCTGATGTGTTGCACTTGTTCCAGTTTTCACTGGATTTGAAACATGCTCTCACTCTATCTGGTAGCAGTAATGTACTTTTGTGATCTGTCTTATGAAATACACTGTTTCCATAGATTGGTGAGTAGAAAGAAAAATACTTCAAAATGCAGAGCCACACTGAGAATGGAGCTAACACTTCTTTCTGGATTGTTAAATATATGAAACATAATATTGTGCCTATACCAGGAAAATGACCTATAAGCTGACAAAAGTAAATCTTCATCCTTCTCCTTCTGCTGCTTTGAAATTGTTCTGACAATTTTAAAAGATATAAAAGCTCTAAGCAAGGCTATTAAAACAGATCACTTCAGTATTCCAAAAGTTTTGAGGGATGGTCCATATTATTTTTTAGATTTTTCTATTCCTAAACAGCATAGAAACCATTTTGATATGTTATTTTTTAAAAACAGGATTCTGTCTTTTGTGGTAAACTGTACTATTCTGAGATAAGCTAGTGGATCTACTCATGTTTGAAGACAAATCATGTAATGTCATGACAACTCTTGCCAAATTGGTACACAGGGAATAACCTGGCTCAGTCCTAATGAATATAGTGAGAAAGATATTTAAAATATGGATCCTTTCAGGGACACTACTCATCTTGCCCAAGGGACACCCAGATATCTGGGGAAGAATAAACATGGATAAAATGCTGAATGTTAGAGGGGCATGCTGAAGTCTCAAGGTGGGACCATGCTAGGAGCTGACATTTCTACAGCTCATTCATCTGTGCTTGAAATACGCATAGCATAAAAAAGAAAAGTTCTGATAAAAAACAGGACTGCTTTTCAATTTAAGAAAGAATCTCTATTATCAGAAATGCCTCTATATGTGATAAAACTGGCTACAAGGCTCACATATATTTTAGCATTTATTCAATTTCATTTCTAAAATGAGGGTTATAAATCAACCCCAAGCGCTCCGTGAAAAACACTGTTATTCTCCAAGCTATTATGAGCATTTACAGAAGTATCATTCTTTTCTGTGTCAGATGTTATGAAAGACAGTTCATACTTCAAATAATATGATTTATAAATTGAGATTTTTGAAGCGAAATTTAATAAAGCTCAGATGCATGAGCCTCAAAAAGCTTTTTAATATAGCTCTTTTGGAGTTGAAATGCTACCCTTGTTCTATATTAGCTATTCTGTATTCTTGTGTATGCTGGAGTTACTGATGGATGTCAGAATTACCCAGTACAGATTTACCTTTACCAGTATAGGTTTACCTTCTTTCCTCTTCCTTTTACTCTCCACAAAAATTTAACAAATGACAAATTGCTTTCTCATATCTCATTACTTTTCTGTGCAGTTATCATGTATAGACTTTCCAGTCTTCCTGTTTGTTTCTGGAGTTGACAACTTTTCTCTTTGATGATGTCATTCCTCAAAGGAAGATTAATCTGCTCGGTTAGTATTCCTTTTGGTTCAAGGAACTGTTGGGAATGTTTACCACATTATTAATATGTTTACCACTATATTAATTTTATTATATATCTTGAAGGTCCAAATGATTATCATTTGAAAATCAGCAGTTCTGGTCAGGGATAGTCCCACAAAATCATTAACAGATTGTCAGGAGTGGAATTTCCTTCAAATATACTTTTTAATATGGGTTTGGGATTTGACATTTTGAATTAAAAGAAGTAAGGTTTCATTTATATTAATTAAAAAAAAAATAAAAAAAGATATTACTGCTGGTACACCTATGTTTAAGAAATATCCCATTTGTACTTGCAGTGTTCCTTTTTTCATGGTAGTAAATAAACAAAATTTTTTTTCAATT
>JANHGL010019898.1:8423-33784 GCA_024611195.1 Ceyx melanurus
AAACTTAAATATATATATATATATATATACTAAAATATGTGTTATATGTGTTAATGTTATAATATATGGCATTTTATTAATTCCCTAATTGCTATAGGTTAAGCAATAACAATGTGCTCTCAACATTCAGGAAAAGCTTCTGTTGAGGAGGAATCATTATTCCTCTTGCAAGGAATTGGGTTGCTCAGAAGTAATGGTAGAATAGTATTTTATAAGTAGTAGGTGTAAAATCAATATCCAGTGCTAGATAACAAATGAACTGTTAGCATTTCAAGTCAATGAAGAGTTATAGCATTCCAGGGTACTGAATTAGTAGATTAAGACAATCATACACAGTCATGATGAATTCTGAAGCCCAGCAACATGGAGGAATTAAAAGACTGAGCTATGTGAACCAGTATCTGTAAGATTCTGAGATTCTTCTCTTTTCAATTCTTCAGAGCCCTAAAAAAATTAGTTCCAGTTACTAATTTTGATGCCATTAAAGAAAGCGGGATAAGTCCGGTTCACTCAGCAGCAGCAGGAGCACAACCTCAGTGCCTTGAGTTTCTCCTCAAATCTGGGTTTGATGCCAATTTTATGCTGGATCAAAGAGTTCGCAAAGGCTACGATGACCACCGGAAATCAGCCCTGTACTTCGCCGTTTCCAACGGGGATATCTGTTCAACCCAATTGCTGTTGAATGCTGGAGCTCTGACAAACCAAGATCCCATCAACTGTCTCCAAATAGCCTTGAGAATGGGCAACTATGAGTTAATGAAGCTACTGCTCCGCCATGGGGCAAATGTCAATTACTTCTGCAGAGTGAACACAACACATTTCCCATCAGCTCTGCAGTATGCACTGAAAGATGAGGTCATGCTGAGAATGCTGATGAACTATGGCTATGATGTGCACCGCTGCTTTGACTGCCCTCAGGGGAACCACTCACATTCCCAGTATGTGACTGATGGATGGACTCCTACCGTTATCAAAGATACAACGGTAAGTGTATCAGATGGCATCATATATGTTGTTTACTACCAATATCCTTCCTAAAACTAAATGCAAATGTATGTAATGCATTGTCAGAAAAGGAAGTTTTGAAACTGAGACAGTTTACACATAAACATAGGAGTAGACAAGATTTTAAAACTAAATAGATATTGCCATGTGACTTGGCTCAGACAGCAAACGATCATATAAATTGCATTTTTAATTTGTTGAAGTATCGCAAATAATAATTAATTATCAGTACCAAGCTGGCACTCCAGGGCAGTCTTGTCCATGATATGAATGCAGGGACTTGCATGCTGACTGGCTGGGTTGTCTTGTATCCCAACACTAATACTGGAAGTCTGTTGGAAGGACCCACTGGAACTGGCATGATAAAACACTAAGCAGAAATTAACAATCCTGGACCAATTCACAAAGGTTTCTAGAGACACCCATCAGCATCATTGCTTTGCAGTTTGTGAAGTCCACTTGAATGTAATAAACTCTTCTTAAACCTGAAGATAAGGGGGTATGGCATACACTGGACTGCTGGGTCTCCTTGTTCAGCATGCAGGGACACAGGTCTAAATTCCACTTCAGTGGTAGCACTTCTATTTAAGCACTTAGTTATACAGCTGCTTAAATTATTTTTTCGATCTAATTAAAAATCTCTGTTTTTCATGTTCTACCAGCACGGCTTAATGCAAGCTGTGGCATCCTGTAAAGCCCCCCTGAATGACAGAGCACTCCTTTCTGGAGTTCTGCTCAAGTTTATTTAATTGCTCTTACACTGCAGAGATGGCAGTTGTTTACTAGAGCATTGGATATTATAATACTAAACTATTGCACATTTTTTTTTCTATCAGTTCTGTGAAGTGATAACCTTGTCATGGTTGAAGCATCTGTCTGGGAAAGTAGTGCGAGTAATGTTAGATTATGTTGATCACATTAATATCTGTGGGAAGCTGGAAGCAGTTCTCAGAGAACAGGAACTCTGGCCAGCCATCAATTTGATTTTAAGTAAGTATCTGATCTTTACATCTGAAATGACAAACAAGCCATTATGGGACTGGGGCCCTTTACGTTGGTAGTTATAATTTTCATTACCTCAGACTGGTGCTTTTCTTGGACCTTGTTAGGTAAATTGTTTTGACAGTAAGAGACCTCTTAAAAATCAGTCTGTGTAGGATTTAAATTAATCCTTCTCTTGCAAGTCTGAACAACAGTAACTGTAATTTATGTAGAGCACTTGGGAGTTTTAATTACAATGCAGACAACACAATCCTCTTCAAGGAAAGAAAAGCTTTTCCCTGGCCACAAGTTGATAGAACAAATCTAATAAATCACTTGGGTTATTTTTTTTTCTTGTATGTAGATTAATAAGTAGTGATTCAAAATTCTGCTTCTAGTAGTTTATTCAGGTTGACAGAAACCCAGCACCAATTATTTGGGGTTAAAAATTTTACTTCTTAAACTACATTTAACCAAATTAACAGACATAAAATCTGTTGATTTTGCTGTCAGTTATTATAACTGAGATGTATGGGTTGAGATAAAAAGGCTAGTGTCTGGTTGCCCAGGGACAGCCACATTCATTTTATCCATCTATTCACAGAATGAATATGCAGCAAAATCATGAACAAAGCTTTTGAAAGGTAGCAGAATATTGACTAAATAAATAGAACAAAATTTAGCAATTTACTAATATCAATCTCACCTTCTCATTTCTAGGAAATCCTCGTTCTCTGAAGCATCTTTGCCGTCTGAAAATACGGGAATGCATGGGCCGGTTACGCCTCCGCTGTCCTGTCTTCATGACTTTCCTTCCCCTGCCTAACTGCTTGAAAGACTACATACTATACAAGGAGTATGATCTTTATGGTCAGGAAAACTTCCGAGGAACCTACAACCTCAACTGTACATAATTACTAGTGCTATCTCTTGAAAGGAATGTTGACAGATAGGCCTGTTGTGTGTAGCTACTTGTTTCTTTGGGGATTTTATCTCCTTTGTATATTAAGGAATACTAGCATTTCTCCCTCAATCCTCGCAGGCAATGGGGAGAACCTCAAAATGTAAGTATCAGTGATCCCATTCTACATATCTAATGCAATATAAACAATCTTGGTGTAGGTGACCCTGCTCAGGCAGGGGAGTTAGACTAGATGATCTTTCTAGGACCCTTCCAACCCCTAACATTTTGTGATTCTATCTGAAAGTTATTGCAGTAGTACTTTAAATGCTTAGTGTGAAAAGTTAAGGAATTGTAAAATGAAGGGCTGCCAACCTTGTATTACTCTAAATTATATAGTCTGTCTATAAACCTGTTAACAGGTAACACTATCCCCATTGCAGGGTTAAACTCAGGGTTTAGATAAAGATCAGAGATTAAACTGAAACCAGAGACATTGTACTTTTTTTGTCTTGCACTTCCTTTTCTCTTGCCAAGAAGTATTATTTATTTGTGAGCAAAGAGCAGCTTAAGTAGATTTATTTTTTTCACCCAATTAAGCAATTTCACATTCTAAACAGTGAAATGGGATTAACAGCTATAGAAACCTCTGCTTGTCACAGCAGCTAGTGAGAAATGCCCATCTTTCAACTAGACAGCACTTTCTGAAAGATTTGTTAGTTCTGCATCTCATTTTTGGGTATTGCTATGTATGATCCATTATGTATTTTAATATTCTCTCTTGAATTAGGTTTTCCTTTTACAGTGCTGTCCAAATGCATGCTTGCAATTTGTGGAGTTTCTCTACTGATAGGTGATGCCTAAGTTTTTGAAGCATTATCTGTCAGCAGTCATAGCTGTCTTAGGAAGTCCTGCATACTCCACACAGCCCCACAGCATGCCTGTTCTTTATGGCAATACAGCAGATGTCACTCCACATTTTAAGAAAAAAGTTAATCAACACACTGGGCTTTAGTATTTATTCCTTCATTATCAAGTAAGCATAGATATTTTTTTCTAGTTATACATGCATCTTTGTCACAGAAGTTAGAGAATTCAAAAGTCTGCTTTTCCCCAGAAAAATCTACAAACCTTATAAAATACAAATGTAACCATTATGAGGTTATGACCCATTGCTTTTTACATGGTGTTTATTGTATAATAAACTACTGAAGCCCATGAAGATATGTATCAGTACCCATGTTAATGGTTGTGCTGGTATAGCCCCTGTACAGGTGAATTCTGACCACACTGTCCTAACTACAGCTCTGCAGAGTGCTACATGTTGTCAGATACTAGGGTAAGGATTTGCTTCTTCTAATGTTCCAGGTTCGACTCTTACAGAAATAAGTTATCAGCATTGCCAAGTACAGTCACTTCCTCTGAGTATATCTGGCTAATATGATTATGGTTAAGAGACTTGAGATCCACTGAGAGCTGCAGGCTACACTGGCATGTAAAAACCTCATCTGATGGAAAGGAACACATCCTGTCACCAGTCATGGTACGTTGTGGAAGTCAGTATTATGAAAAAATGCAGGTTTTTGCATCAGTACCCAGAATGTAATTGTAGTTAAGCTTTAATTTACAAAATGCTGACTGAAGCCCTGGCATAACATGTTTACTATCCATGTTTCCAAGATTAAGACACAACAATCAAAGTTGACATAAGTATGCCATTGGAAGTTTTTAATACAGCTACTTAGGGAAAACGTGCAAGTCAGTCTCGAACATTGCAAAAATCACTTACACAGCACTAGAACAGGACTAATTCAGAACATTATTGTAAGATTTTGTCCACTCCACTCCATTATAAAAATGACCTGAAAGATTGTACAAAATCCTTGGCTTGCAATATAAACTTGATTAGGAATACAAGAGTGTTCACAATGTCACACTGACTTGTTCTTGTCAGGAATTCAGATACCAGTGTGGCATGAGAAAAAAAAAAAAAAATCAACTTATATTTTGGTTGCAAATAAATCTTGGAGACTAATTGACTTGCGAGGTATTTTGTAAAACAAAGCAACAGAAATAGTATGAATTCTGCACTTGCTGTTGGATTCTACATCTCTATTAAGCAGAGGCAGGTTTTCTTTATGTGAATTATTTATAAAATAACTAGAGATGATATTGTTGTCAAGGGGTAGCAAATTCCCTTTAAACAAAAAAAACAACAAACAAACCTTTTCTATTTTTCCTGCCTATGAGGGTGAGGCTGGGCCAGTCAGGGCCAGAAAAAACAGTTTCGGGAAGCTCTCTCTCTCTAGTTTTTGGCGTGAACCTGGGAGGAAGGAAGCTGCCTCTTTCAAGCCCATTTTTGTCTTCTCAGCCTGAATTTCTCTGACCAATTTTCATTGCCATTATTCCCCAGAGCATTTCTGCCAGCTGTGTTATTTTTTGGGTTCGTCTGACACTTTGATCCCCTGGAACCCTGTTTTCTCCCCCATGAAGGGATTTTCCAAATCACTCCCATTTTAATTCCCTTCCCCCCTCACTTTTCAATGGCGTTTCCCAGCGGCCCCTGCTGGTTGGCAGAGGGAAGGGCAACCATCTGTGTCATATATACTGCTGTTTCAAAGTTTACTGATCTTACATTTGTTGTTTGGTTTTGCATTCTATACAAATATCTATCTATCTATATATCTATCTCAATAAATTGTTGTCTCCTTATAAGCCCCTGGTCTCACATTTTTTACAATTTAAGATAATACCTGTCCAAACCAGGACAACTGGAACATAGTTTTTGCCATTGGCTCCTCCTCAATTCTGCACAATTAATTAATCAGAATTTACCTTAAACATATGCACAGTTAAATTTGCTTCTTTATGTCAATGTACCTAATTTGTATCTTCATAAATAGCTTCAGCTGTTTCAGGATTTTCAGCTCCAGGTTTACACCCATATAAAAATGAAATCTGACAGCATTGTAGTGGGGTAGTGTTCCTTAACTCTTAAATGTCACTTTACTGTTATATAGTAAATTGTCTTGATACAATTTCAAACCTACACAGATTAAGGAAGTTACTATCAAATTCAAATTAGTTTACAGTACCTGCTTTTAATCGGTTATATATGGCTAAATTGTATATGATGCTTAAGCTTTCCTCTGATTTAAACTTGGGGATATGTTATCAGTGGCCACAGAGGAGTGCTAGATATTGTCTATAGTGTAATAAAATGCATACCTACCACCACACTTTATAGGTTGAGAGTCAGGCCATTACAAACATAAAGAACATATGTAGCTTTAAACAGCTTACAGCAGGACTTGCTTGGTCTGCAGTGTATAAATCTACATACCACAACAAACCTAATATCCCTTACTTAAAGGAAACAATGTTGCATAACTATGAAGCTGCAATTAGCAATGTAAAAAATCAGTACTAAACAACACTCCTGATTCAGTACCTATGTAAACACATTTTAAGTAATATTTTCAGGAGTGTTTGAGATAATAGCAGATGCACAGGAAGCAAACTACAGATTCAGCTGGAAGTACTTGAAAGACTAGTTTGCAAGTAAAAGGCAGTGGGAAACATCAACCATGAGAAATCAATTACAGGAAACCAAACAGTAATTTACTTGCAATAATAAAATGCTCAGGTGTTCAGATCATACCACAGTAGTTCCCAGAACATGAAGCATTCATTTGTAAAAAAAAAACAAACCAAAAACCTAGTAATTCTATATTCTGACATTTTTTTCCATAATGCAAAACAGGCTACATATTAGAAATGCTATTTTATGAGATGGCTGATCTGCTAAGTCTTCCATATAGACCTGGGGCTACTGCAGCTAAACTGTTCAACAAAACCGGTCCTGCTCTGACAGGCTGGAGGGCTAGACTCTAGAAACTGGAGACCACTGATTTCTTCTGTTCTTCCTGTGCTGCTTCAAATCTACTTAATCTTCAATATGTATCTGAGTATATAGTAAGACAGTAACCTTCAGCTCTGCTGGCATATTGATAGAAATGTCAGTAAACAAACAAAACAAAAAGAACCCTGAATTGGAACAATTTGCAGAGAAAAAATTGCTCCCCTGCAACTACCTCTAAGCTTCTATTTTAGGTACAATAAGGGGGAAAAAAAAGGATTTTCTGTCTTTCTGCACATTTTTGCTAGCAAGAATTAAAACCATTTCTTAAGAATAAGAACTGAGAATAGAAAGCTATCCATCAAATGACACTCTTGTTTAGAAAAAAGCTTCAGATTTGTGTAGTCCATGTGAGGGTGTACTAGCTAAATAAGGCAATGCCATGTGGCCTGACTGGGCAACATCACAAGCAGGTATTTGTGCAAGTGACTGGTTATTCTGGGGTTGAAAAATGTACTGAAACAGGAGCTACTAACTACCTTGGGAAGAGAACTTGGAGGCTCTCTGCTGCTCAGCTTCCCCCCTGCCTCCTCTTGACCCCTTCTGAGGCTGCTCAAGCCCTCCAAGGGGGTGGTGCCAGTAACACTCGCCCAGAGCACTGCTCTAGCACTGGCTGCTACATGCAGCAGGCTCTGACAGCCCTGCCCAGGCGGCACAAGGACAGGTGCTGCTCCCCTTCCTCCTCTGTGGCAGGAGCCAGACACAGAGAGTCTCTGCATGGAAATCTGAATTTCCAGTATAAGGGTGAGAAGGAGACTGGCTTTAATAGCTCAGAGAGTCAGACCAGTGTGTGAGGAGAGCTCTGTGCATCTACAGACATCTAGCAGAGAGGTCCTGAGATTCCACACTTGCTCAGTACTGATAAATTAACTCCAGCTATGAAGGGCTGGGCCAACACCAGCTGATGGGAGGTGGAAATTGCTTCCATTCCTGAACACCAGAAATGCCCTGCAATGAACTATAACATGCTTGTAACTGCTATAACTTGAAGTATATTCTTCTCTTTCTGTATTTCCTGTCATTTTCATGCCACTATTAGAGAGATATCTTCTGTTCCACTGCATTTTAGTATTTATAGGAATTAGTGCAAAAATAAATATTTCTCTTCAAACAAGTTTTCTCTTCTGGATCAAAAGATGAATGCACATTTAGTACTGTACAAAATAAATATTACATAGGGTATGGAACGTAGAATTCAAATTACAAGCTGTAAACAGATGCTGCTTTGAAAAATGCTTTACAGAGTTAACTCTAGGATGTAGGATTAGCATAGGCTCTTGCTTCAGACTACTACATTCTGTTTGTAAAATCAATTTCTTTAAAAAGACTTAAAAAGCCTCAACTACTTTTCAGTAAATGTAGTGTCTGGTGGCAAGGCATTTACATATTCCCAAGGTTTTCCAAATTATGGAATTCAAGATCTTTCTGCAATTCTAAGCATGTTTTATAAAAGTGGAACTCAAAAGCAACAGCTTTTTATTACATGTACTGGGGGGGGGGAGGGGGGGAGAAAGAAGAACATGGCACTTGCGCTACATCAATATATACATTATTCTTTTCATTTGATAAGGAATGCTTTATACATTCCTTGTGTGGCAAAGTGCTGCTGTATGTCAGCAGCTCTCATCTAGGTCTGACAGGGCTTTTTTTTCTCCTGTTGAAATAAGTCTTTCAGCTTTATATTCACCAAAAAAATATCAGGACACTATGATACAGTCCAACATAAAATGAAAAATTACTTTCTGTCTAGAGCTATTGCACATCTCACAGATGTTAATAAGGATTTTTCTTTCAACACCAGAAACAGTTATGTGCAACAAATTCGGTACAGCTTAGCACTGTCTTAATTGGATATCCACTTTTGTTTCCAGCAAGGTGTTCTCTCTGCTGCAGTGTAAAGAACAAATTTTCAGTGTACTGCTGAAATCTATCAATGATAATTTTAAGCTTTGCTTCAAGAGAGGCCATTGCACAGAGAGGTAAGTGGTGAAAATAAACCCCATTTTTTTTCCATACTGCAGAAGAGCCTTGAGAAAACATTTTTTTAACAACGGTGGAAGTATCACCATACTTAATCTGGCATACAGAAGAGAAATTATACTGACATAAAAACAGAAATCAATTAAGAAAGAAAAACCAAGGCATAACAGCATCTACATATTGTGAAGTCTTTCATATAATACAACAGACCCTCCTCCTACATTTCACTTCTTGTAGAACTTGTGCCATTTCATCAATATTAATAAAGCAGGCAACCTTAGGCTTCAGATTCTCTCTTCTTCTTTCCATCTTCTCCTAAATCACTGTCTTCTGACTGGCTACTGCTGAGGACTACAAATTGTCCTTCTCCACTGCTCTGGTTTGATCTGCTGGAAGCAGCTATCAACCGGCTTTGCTCCTCTAAGTCCTAGTTCGAGAAAGCGGGATTGAGAAATGGGAAATAGAATGTTAACTTTACAGCCATGGACAGTTGAAACAGGGTATCATAAAGATTTCTAAAGGTATCTTTTAATACTATCAATGGGCAGCTTTCTGTACAGACAAAATAAAAAAGATTGAATAGGAAACCAAAACACTGACATTTCATTAGCTGGTCATTAAACCTTCTAACCCATTAACATATCTGTACTTATAACCCATAAAAAACAGCAGGCTGAACAGGTATATTCTTCTAGAGACTTCTCCCTGCAATCCTGTCCTCATGAAGTAACTGATCCCTCATAAAAAAATGAAATTATTTTGGGCCTGTGATAGGTGTGCCTTTCAAGAACTGCTTTTCAGTATTCCTATAAATTTTTGTGGTTTTTCTCCTCAGAGGAGCTCTTTTTAAAAAAAAAATTACAAACTCTGCAGAGGAAGTACTTCTAAGAACTGATTTAACTCCATAACTTTCTATGAACTTGTACCCAAGAATATGATAGTAGAGCTTTAAGTACCCAACTGAAGAATAAAGTAAGTAGAAAAAAATAAGAAGTAATGATGAAATGTACCTTTTCAATTTGTTTTTGTTTGTTCAGTTCTTTTTGTTGTTTTTCTTTGACTCTATCTATTTCTTTCTGCTTTTCTGATGCTTTTCGATCCTAAAGGGCAAAAATGTAAATAAAGTAAGTGACAACAGCCTAAGATGTTTAATATGCTACCAATTTATTGCACTGTTTTGATCATTTTTATTTTAAAGGACTGGTATGTTTGTTACAGGTAGCAAGCTGAACCTTGTCTTGAATATTGTTCCACAGTAGACGTTGATCAATCTTTTTATTTTGGGTTTAAATTCTAGAAAATAAATCCCTTAAAAAAACCCCACAGTAGTATGACTGCATCTATAGCTATCCTGCAGAATATATTCTATTAGACAAGTTAAATATGCTCTCTCCCAATCACAAGTATCCCTTGCCCCAAAGAGATTCTTACCAGTTCTGCATGAAAAGCTATTTGTTTTGCCAGTCCAACGGAGTCACAAATCTAAACACAAAACAGATTGGAAATAATAAAAAAAATTCCTAATAAATATACCTCTAAAATTAAGCCAGATTCCTAAATTAGATGTAATAGCACTATTACAGCACTTGCAGCTATATTAATATATTATGTTTAACTGTTTCAGCACATAAACAAAATACGCTCCCATAGAAACCCCTTAAATGGCTTCATTGGATCTAATGTCCTAGAAACCACATCAGGTTGAGAACTGATACAAGTATAACCATCACCAATACCTTTTCCCCTTCATTATTTGATTCAAATATATAGCAGATGGAAGTTTGGTGGTTCTCAGCTCTCCCTCCTGAAGTTCTAAGCACAAATCCAAAAAGGCGCTTATTCTCCTGGTGTGCAGCGTACAAGACTACACTGGGCAAAGGAAACTGCCAAAAGGATCAAATACACAAATATTACAACTGGTTCCAAATATTTTCTGTTTGAGATTTTGATATACAGCACATTAATTACTACACATCCACACCAGAAGCTGCAACCTGACAAACATGTTATTACAAAACAGTAGAGAAGAAGGCAAAGATTAAATTATTCAAAAGATATGAAAACTTCAAAACACAAACTTCATGTAATAAGAAGGGGTCACATTTGCAGTGGGATACAGTCATCATTCTAAATGTGAATACACTCCTTTTCTTTGTTATTTTCTTTCAAGATACATTATTCATACAAGTTACAATTGTGACTAAGACTTAAATATCTTATGCCAGGTAATGGCACTACTTCTCAAAAACCTTTACTACAATTTGTTCAACTCTCTTGAGTTATATAAGAAAAAAAACCCAACAACCCCAACCAAAATGACCCAACCACATATGCTCATTATTTTGTTAGAATAAAACTGTTTTGCATTCTTATTCCTAAAAGAGGGTGTATAAGGAAATTTCAAATTTTTTTTTTTTAAGACATACCAAAGGATATGTTTAAAGTTCTAAAAGCCCCTACTCCAGCTGTTACAAACTGATAGGATGGGTTTTTCCTAGCCTTAAAGATGCACGTTTAGAATACTGGGCACGCACTCAGGTGATCCATCTCCCCAGTATAAGCTTACAGCTCTGGGTAAGTTCTGAACTTCATGCCACAGAGGTAAACAAAGAAAAAAAGCACTGCTTAAAATCTCAAGACATTTTCATGTGCTTAGGACTTCCTTTTATGAAAATTAAAGTAATACTGAGTCCCCCCAAAATGAATGTTTTTAGAACACAACCAAAGAAATTGACAGACTACAGAAAGAAAAGAGGAAGGAGGAACAGTTTTGAAAGATGAAGACTGCTATTATTGAAAAATTAAGTTTGGCTTACTTGATATCCTAAGAAGAATTCCACTTATTTCTTTCAAGTGCATTTTTTATAAATAGTATAAACCTTCCACACATGCCCCTAATCCAGAAACCATACAACTGTCTCAATGCAGCTAGGCTTTAACATCAAAAACCCAAACCAAAACCCCAAAATTGAAGACCAAGCAACCCTTTTGGACTTTGGAACTAATATGTCTCCAAGCTTAATATTAACTCTTTACTAACAATATAAATGTTTATAATTAAACACGTTGTTAAAACACAATATTCTGTTTTCCTAGGGTTTTGCTCTACTGAGGGGAAGGGGAAGTTTCAAAAGCCTATTTGACCTGTCAAAATCACTCCCTTAAACCTGGTTTCCTGGTGTGTTTCAGTCTATCTTTAATGCATGCATTAGGAAATTTCAGTGAAAATCTGCCTGGCAGATATATTGTTGGTGATTTTTGCTAACACCTAATAACATTCTTTTTTGAGTAAAATTTTTTTGAGTAAAAAGCATTGGGTATTTATCTTAAAATGTAAAGTTACTTACTCGTAATCTTGTAACTTGTGTCTGTGGATCAATTAACCTAAAAATTTGGTTTTAAAAACAAACCAGAAAGTAAATTTTACCAAAGTGAAACAAGATCATTTTGTAAACAAACATCAGCATTAGTCAGATAGCAAACTTACTTTAAACAGTCACAAGTGACTAATAAATGTGATTCTGTCATCCTGAAAACGTTATGGATGGCACGAGCTGCTAGTATTTGACGCATTGTTTCATAAACAACATCTGGACTTTCATCAGACTTCACCTCCACAGAGCCAAGAAATCTTACAATAAATAACTGATGAAGAATTGAATCTAAGACAAAGAAAAGTATTGAAAAAAGTGAACTTCATTTTGGGTTTTCCATTCAAAGCCAAGACGCACTGCAGTCGAGAAAACTCCAAACTTCTAATAATTTGGATAGAAATTGCTCATACTTATGAATTAGAGGTACAATTACAAAACAGCCAATCCCACATAATCTCATTTGATTTAATGAACACAGAAGATGAATGAATCATTTTTAAAACATATTTTCAGACTATAGCCTGATTAAGTCATCTAATGTATTGCTAATGTATCTAAGCATTCTAAAACTGGTGTTGTTAAAACAGAGAAGCTATAGATTAGAATAGAAAACAATTTTACAATTCTTTTTTTTTTAAATAGAATTTGTTTTACCTTCTGTTTCAGATTTTGAGCCTCCAGATTCACCAAAAGGATTTGTGCGTCTATTAAAAATGAAAACATTAAACCAGGAGTCAGATTACAAGAACCACTAATGAATACTGTAGTAGTCTCATGCTACATCAAATAAGAACATGTAATGATTTCAGAGATGTGTAGTCCAGAGGAATAATATATGATAAATCATCAGGACAAGCAATACAATCAGGAGTTAGACACAGATAGCAATATTCAAGGGCTCAAATAATAGAAAAAAATACCAGATATTATTGTTCTATTGCTTCCGTAGAGTTTTGCTCATGTGGTATTTCTTTGTATTTGAGTTAAACCCAAGTCAAAACATTGTTAATCTTTGAAAAGATAGTTTTAGGGGATGAAATTTCACAGAATAGCTTCAGGAAGTACAACCAAAAGCTAGTACTCTGTAGGAGCACCATACTTCTCATCACTGTCTTCAGCTGTTGAATTACTGAAGTTACTGGTTTTGTTTCAAATGCAGCTTTCTCAAACATCACTGGGGTTTTACTCCTAGAGGGTCAAGAGAAACGTAGCTATTCCTGGCTCTCAGAGACAGCACTGCTATCAGTTACAATGAAAAGTGAAAATACTCTAGGCTTCCAAGTCTACAGTTTTCAAAAGCAGTAGAGCAAGCTGAAGATAGTATGGGGATAGGTAATTTTTATTTAAAACTCCTAAAGAGGAAAAAAAGCCCACCCTTTCTCTTTGGTTGACTGGTAGCTGAAAATCTTGTCAAGGTTTCAGTAAACTTCAAATTAAGTATTATAATGGAGTTATGAAAGTGTCACCTCTCAACAGTGAAGTGCTCTAACAGCAAATTTCAGAACCAATATCAATCTCTTATTCAGTTACATGTCATGCTGACTGCCAGTTTTATTTTATCAGTGGAATCTTTTAACTGAGACATGTCTAGTTAAAAGTAATAAAACTGGATTAACTCAGAAGTCAATATGGCATTAGTACAACGTTTATACAGCATGGACTCAATCAAGAACCATCCCATTAAATTGACCTGTGTAAATACATTACAGGGAAGGTCTTTCTGTTAGCATATTTTATTGCTCAGACTTTTCTTGTAATTTCAAATTAGACTGCAACAGTAAATTCAAACTCTCACTGGATACCTCTAAAGGCAAAAATAAATTTTAAATATATGCCATCAGTATCAGAAACTAAGGAAAGTTGTTTTGCTTTGAAGTAAGTATTAATACTTCTAAAGTAAAATGTTGCCCTATCTGTACAAATGTGGCTTAATTGAAAAAACTGACAATGACTGCCATTTCTGCTATGAAAACATAAGTTTTTTATAATTGAATTATAACTGATGACATGAATTTAGCTCAAGTATTAACCTTTCTACTTCCTGGAATACAGTTAAGTCTTTTTTAAAATCAATATATTCACAATGATGTAGCCAGCCAACTGATTATCCTATTATACCAAATAACAAGAAAAAAAAGCTGAATATATATTTTTTTAATGCCTATGTATATGTGATGTGCAATTGAATATTCAAGTATTTTTCTACAGGGCAGGTCAATACAACGTGTTATTGTGACTACAATAATGTTAATCAGTTTTCAGCTTTTTGGCTTTTTTTTGTTGTTAAGAGCAACTGCATCTACAAATATGCTTTCTTAATATGTGAATTCTGTGCATATAGTTCCAGAAATGCAGTGCAAATTTACAGGTTTTTATTCTTGAGTGGGAAATTTACAAAAAAAAAAACAAACAAAAAACAAACAAAAAAAAGGTAGGAGAAAATGGTTTTCTATTTTGAGAAGAGCTCTTAGAAGGCTCTTAGACAGTTTTACTTGTCTGTATTTGAGATTATTCTAGAAGCCTAGATCATTTTCACTCACCTTTCAGGTTAAGAAGAGTGTCATCGTATGCCATCATCACCTGGAGGCAGGGCTACCAAATTTCTCTTGACTTTCCAAGAGGAAATAACCCAAGCTGCTGGGTGAGCAAGCAATAGGAAAGGAAAATACTTTGTGAAACCAAATGATTAAAATAAATCAATAAAGAAATTCATTAGGTGTTAAAGCAAGAAAAGCTGCTGCTAAATAGAAAACTACACCTTGAATTGAGTATATCTAATTAAGTTGGGTGTTTTTATACAACTCTATTTAACAATTTTAAAAAATTGTTTTGCTTTGCTAGCCACTGCAAATTTTGTGATATGAATCAGGGCAAAGGCCACGTGTTCCAGAGCTATGTGGTTTTCTTGCCCATTTGTTTGTAAATTAGTAGCATTAACTTTAGGAATTTTATTCCTTCTCTCTGCATTTCCTACCTGCCTGATTGCCCTGAAGATTTTCCTTGACCAGGTATATCTTCACTAACTGGAGATATTATGTCAAATTGTATAGGAGTGTCAGGGGCAACAAGAGAATCCAAGGAAAGTGCTGATAACGCTGCTGATTCAGATCCCAGTGACCCTGTGCTGCTAGTACGAGCTGCATGAGGACGAGATTGTCTAAAATAAAACAAAAATAAAAATGAAGTTATCTTAGTTTCAGGTTGGTTGGCAATAACATAATCCATATGGGAGACCAATACAATTTTCCAAAACTTGCATGTAAAATGAAACAAAAACTAAAAACATGAAGATCAGAGTACAAAACAAAAACAAAAATGGAGTCTACATTCCTAGTCAAATTTAAGTTACTACTTGCATTAATAATTGTATCAGATTTTATTATATTTCATATGTGATTATATATCAGTATTAAAACAATCTGAGGTCTGCTTCCAGGAGTTAGACACATTAAGAAAAGTCTCATGAATTCATAAAACAAAGCAGACAAATGATGCAACCAACAAAACTGTCTAGTCAGCTGGAAACCTGGATAACTTGTTAAATGACGCTAAAAAGTTGAATTCAAGAAATATTCCTCTAGACAAAGATTTAGTTCTGGACATAGAAAGTTTTGTTGTTTGATTTTTTTTCTTCCTGGAACTTCATTCAAGATTCTCTTCACAGATGAGCTCTTCAGGTCACCTGCCATTGATTAACTTACATCGCTGGCCGCATGCTCTCGTGCCTTTGCTGAAAGGAAGGAGATGGAGTAACAGCCTCCAGAGCTGACTGATTTACACGTGCAGCAATTTCCTGCAGTGGAGAGATGAGGAAAAGCAACTGAAAACATTTAAATAATGAAAACATTCAAAGTAAGCTTTAATATTTTAATATTATTTATATGTCATTGAAAGAAGTTATAAACTCAACTCTTTATGAGAATCTTCCATTCCTACATTTTCACTAAAAGTTGTAGTATCTTCTAAATTGCAACTCATTTCCTGCTGCTTGTTTTCTAAATTTGAATGAGTGCACTCACTTTATAATACTGTGAATGTTTAATACAAGCCAGCAGTAGAGAAAAGTCACAATGAAAAGTCTGACAAAATAACAAATGTAGCCAGGAAGACAAAAAAAAAAAATAAAATCAATCTCATTTTGAGACTGCAGCCCTCAGTCATGAACTAAAAAACATGAAGAATCTAACTCTGCACTTAAATGTTTATGAAAAAAAACACAGACATTAACAACTATCACATAAGGACTACTTAATGTTGTTTCAGCAAATAATAACAATCTACAGTTGAACAATTCCATTTTATTCTCTCATTGAAGTAATAGATTCTTAAGAATCAGTATGTAATATAGCTTCACTTCATGGGATAAAGCCAATAGCAAAAGTCCAAGAGGGAAAGAGCAAGAGACAGAATGATGAAGAAGAACCATTTTGTTTGAGTCTGTGCCTATCTGCATCAAACACTATACATTTTAGTAGTTACCTCAGGGTTTTCGCTTAGATAAATCTGTTTGGATATGTTGTTTATGGTGCATATCCACTGTAAAAGAAAAGAAAGGGGGAAAATATCAACTTATGGTTTTTTTCATTAACTTGATTAAATACCTGAGTTGGGCAGTTTCAGCACCTTTTCCACATTCTTTGTAACTTCTAGGAGCCAAACCAGTATTCTGAACACGCAGCTTGTCATGAAATTTGCTACTATCTCCATACTGAATAATATCAGATTAGAATATCAGATTTTATTTGACAACATTTAGTCACAATCAAGCAAGCTTAAATCCTAATGTGAATAGATGTAAAAAATAAATAGATCAGGATTATCTGCATTGTATTACTCTGTGACTACAGATGACATTGAAATTGCCCATTTCTTGCCTCTGTAAGATAGAATCTGTTTTCTCCCTGTGCTTTGGAAAACCACATGCTCCTGCTCCTTGTTTTTCTAGTGTTCTCTGTAGGAGAAAGCTAACTGGATTATGTGCATACTCCCACTGCTGCTCCACTAAGGCCAGCTGCTTGTTAGGGTTGTTACCTAACTTTCTAAAAGATGGCACAACAGCTACAGCCCAGAAAATTACAAACTTGGGCTGCTAAAGCTGACTATAAGCTCCCTTCCCCTGGTGGGGCATCTGAGGACTGTTTCAGAGTCAGGCTATTTGCCTCAACAAAGCAAATGAACCAGGGCCAACCTGACACAGACCTGCCAAAAACCTTAGAAATAATATAAAAGGTCACTTTTATATCAATATAACAAATGAAGATTGCAGAGAAATTTGAATGCAGGCTAAAAGTAACTTTTCTCAATTTCCTTATGCATCTGCTTGTCAAAATATTCTAAAATCAACACTGCTTTTAAAACATTTTCTTTCCCATCCCACCCCTAATTGAAAAGCCCGCATTGAATAACAGTACAGAGAGACACACCTTTTCAATTAACCAATGCATTGTATCACCTACTATGTCTATGTCTTGGCTTCTGGACAAATCTGACTGTAATCATAGACTATGAATGTACTGAATCTATCCGTTTGGCCCATCTGTGAAAGCCCTCAGAAAGCTATAAAAAGCTGTCCAAATAAAACATAAATTCTAGTAACTGGAACCATCTTTGTTAGACTAGCACAAGCCTATAACATAGGCTATTACTTACAGAAAATCTAGAATCTTATTTTCATCTCTAGAGAAAGCTTAAAAAAAGTAGGGGAAAAAAAAAAAGATGGGTTGGATGTTTGTTTGGGGTTTTTTGTTGTGTGTTGCTTTTTAACATTTCCTTTCCCCACCAATATTTACTACAACATAAAAGTTTGCTGACCTAGTAATTGAATACTGACATTTCTCAGCTGGCATTCATTCATTGCATGGGCAAGTAAATCTGCATCACCAGATTTAGCTGTTTGAAAATAGTGATCACAAGCAACTTTGAAAGCAGTCCAAAAGCAAATAATTTCGTATTTCTTGATTAAACCTGCTCAAAGTATAAACATGTTTCCCATCAGGAGAAGAAGAACAGTTTCTCAACTGCCTATATCTGTGTGCTAACCTACAACTTCCTCCTTCATTTTCCATTCCTGACAAGCAGGTAGGAAGAGGTAAGGTTAGGAAAGCATGAACAGGAAGGAGAAGCAGCATTTGTCATGATTCCTTTACTGCTAGCTGTTTTACTACGGGTTTCTTCCTTTTGTTCTTTTTTCCTTTTATTTCTTCCATAATACTGAAAAGTATTTGGTGGCAAATCATAACTGCACTTTTTTATCTAGGATTTGAACACAGTAGTATTTTGCCAGACTTCCCAAAACTTGTCATTATGGATAGAATGAGTTAAAGTTCACTCTTTACTACCTAGAAAAAAAAGAGCATTCCAACTGTTATTAGTGTATTCTTTCTGCACAAGGGAAAAATTACTGGACTTTGTGACCCCTCCACCCTATAAGCTTACCTCTTCATAATCTTTTTTACTCTCTGCCTGTAAGATTGAAGACCTGAAAGAGGAGAATGGAAAAGACAATTTTGTCTTTTAAATGTCCCAAAAATACATTCCAATAGGAAAATCAATTTTCATGTTTGTACACTGCAGAAGAAATTAAGATAAGCTGAAGATTCTATTTATGTCCTAGGAGCAGGGGAGGGGAAAGTCTGTTTTAATTTCCATGGAAAATAGGAACAAAATTCCATTTGTGTCCATGTAACACTTAAGCACTCACAAAATGCAGCAATACTACATTACAATTGTAAACTGATTATGGCAATTCAATTATGAAATAACACTCAGCTACATTATAGAGCTTATAAACAAAACTCCAGACATACAAAGTTAAAAAGGTATCCCAGATTTTGCTTCTAAATAGACACAAAATCTATTGGACTATAATCTGGCCAAAGTTAGACCATCTTGCTTTTCTAAATTAGTAAGTCTAATATTACTTACAGATAACAATCTAAGAATACTTACTTTTTGCCATCAAAGGATGTTATCTGAAAACAGTACCGTCTGTCTTCACAGTCCACAGCCATTACAGAACAATTGTCTATGTCCATGACAAGTCCCCCAGCTACATCACCTCTTGCCTGGCTCATAAGATTTCCACCTTGGGTGAAGTAGAACTGTCTCTCCCAACTAGAAGATACCAGCCCTGTCTTGCTAAAAGATAAAAAGAGGTTATTAGTAGATTAGGAGTTCATCTGAGCTGTGAATCACTTGGAACAAATAATATGGGCACTTTTAACTTTTCCCCATTTAATGTTTTAGATTAGCTTTACAGCTTAACTAGTCTCCATCTCTTCGGCATGTTTTTTTCTTGCTAAACCTATTGCTGGACAATGAAAAATATATTTTATTATTTCTTAAATTATATGAATTGAGAATAAAAAGGCATAAGTACTTCAATTTTGATAGTCACCTTTTATGGTACTGCTTTAGACAATATGCATATTCAAATGATATGCATTATCAGTGTGATTGATAAGACCTTTAACGCCTTGCATATGTCATTAAGACTAATTTATTAAGACCTTTCTGCTAAGAATTAGCTTAATCATGTAAGATACCTCAATTTTCCAAGTACTTTGTACCACTCAAGATCTCCCAAATTTTGCTTGGAGTACGATGGGATTTTTTTTTTTCTTTTTTTTTTTTTTCCCCCCCAGAGTAACAGAAAAGAAACATGAATCCAAAAAACAGTAACATTTCAAGTTTAGCCTCCCTTTTTGTTCAGGTACCCACTCCAGTATTACCTGCTAGATTTGTGTTCTACTACAGAAATTCCTGTCTCACTATGTTACTCTGTTGTTGTAAACATAATTTGACTTTTTTTTAAATTATTGGTGGCTTATATCATTTACAGAAAAAAAATCTGAGCGTTACGTCTTATTTTTAATAACTTTACAAATCAGCTGCTGGACTTCAGTAACCAGAGCAACAGCTCCTTCCAGTGCACAAAAAAGCACATCATGAAATGAAAGGGACCTTTCAAAGTGTTTAGTTATCAGAGAATGTCTGGCCTTTTGTATCTCAAGCTTGTATTTTATTAGTAAGTTGAAATCCAGAGCTTTAAGAGATGCTCACAGAATAATCCCAACAGCCACATTCTTGTTTTCAAAATACAATTCAAGGAAATTCCACTCTCAAACTACTTTTTTAGTTGAAAATCCAGGCAAAATTAGACCAAAACAATGGTAACCACGCTTTGCACCCAAATGACACTGTCAGCCTAACAATCAAATTAACTGCAGTCCAAAGAAAGAAACACAGTATCTCCTATGTGAGTTACCCAAATAAGCATGCAAAATCAGCATAGATAAATTAAAAAACTTACTGCATGTGTTTTTTAACTTTCCTTTTCCAAAATTAAATATCCTAGAATTTTTAAGTAACAAGTTAGTCTTACTTTCTTGCATTGAGGTAGCCAGCTTTCCGTGTTAGATTTCGATGAACAGGAAATTTTGTAGGATCAGGATCAGGCAAATATAGTGGGTCACTAGCTACTTCCAAGTCCTCTATAGTTTGTTGCATGTTTTCTACTTCACATTCCATTTCCCTGCGAACACTAAGGCAAATAATGCATTATTGGAAAAGATTATTTATTAACAAGTAGAAACAGAAAAATTCAAAATACAATAAAAACAACTTACTTCTGCACACTTGTGCCAATATTGGTCAAAAATTCTTCCAATTGCTCAGTAAGATTTTCTGAACCCATTTTAAAAAAGCTTATCTTTAAAAAAAAAAAAAAAAGGGAGAATTAGAAAAACTGCCACATCTAAACTGAATTCAGTCATATGAAATCTCAGAACAGGAAGCCACGAGGCACAGCCTTTCCCATTCTTAGATTCACCTGAACAACTACTAGCTAGTTTTTTACAGAAAACATGTAGAACTTAGCTCTTACATACAAGCTGCAAAGTTTCAAAAACAAGCAAGGGTTCTTCTTGGACTTGGAAAGTTTTCAGACAGTGTGTAGAAGTTCATTTATACTCAGGACACTGTAGCAGTGCAAGATGCTGAAAAGTTCTGACTTTTTTTCTTTTAAAAACAACATAGTGATGACATACTTCTGAAAATACAATTTAAGTACCTGCAAGGAATAATTTTTCATAGTTGCATTTTCTATTGCACCCATCTTCAAATAAACCAATCAGTAACTCATTTATATTAAACAAAAACAAGCCAGAATGATTTTTAGCATTCCAGTTCTTCCACACCCTTGACTGAGAACAGTAGTGATGTGACTACTGATTATCTCATCCCAGAATAGCTGCCATAGGGAAGAGTTTAACTGCCTTCATATTATTTTCTAAGAGATACACGAGGTACACTTGATGAAAACTGAGGCAGTGCAACAAATTTAGACATCTGGGTTTTGGGGTAGAAACAGACCTTCAAAATGTCACCCAGACTTTCCTAAAAGATTCTCTGCTGGGTGTGAGGGCATGTTGTGTTGAGTGGCAATTGTATCATGCCAGCTAAATACAGTGCTCCCAGCAGAAGCTCTGACAGCTCCACTGGTGACTGTGGGGTGTCTTTTTCTCCATTTGCTTCCTTGGATTGCAAAAGAGGTCTTGCAGTGGACTTTAGTGCACCAGCCTTCATGAAGCACTTTCACATTTTCTTTCAGACTTACCCCTTTGAGAATCTAAAATTACCTGAGCTTGCATGTATCCTAGCAAGGGTTCTAGCATAGCTATTTTCTTTTTGTACTGAAGAGTATTTAATGCACAGAAGTAATGCATCATTGTCTGATGCTGTTTTTTCCTTGAAGTATATACATCTTCTATAACTTCAGCCTTGATCTAAAGAGAAACAGATTGGGGGGGGGGGGGGAAGGAACATTTGAGACTTTGTATTCATCACATGCTTTTTGAGTAGCTTCAGAGCCAGCATGGAAAAAACACCCCAATAATGTTTTACCCTCTACCTTTAACAACTGCATATTTTACCCTACAATTCTGCTTCTCTGATTTATACATGAGAGATAAATGGAAAATGAATACAGCATTCTTCCTCCCTGGAAAGTGTGGCTATTTCTTTACAAAAATTAATTGAATATATTATCACAAACTTAATCATAGAGAATTTTCAGTATTACAAGATAGGCATGTATTGGGGAATCCTGCTCTTCTGTTCTGAAGCAAACTCCACAGAGTGCTAAAATTATCAGACTTCAGGTGGTATCCCCCTTATGTTGCTCCCATCATAAATATATCCACAATAAAAAATATTTCTTATTTCCTCTAAAAATCTTTATATTAAGTATTTTGTTTTACAAACCTTTTCATTTTCCCTTCGTTTTGACAATCGACTGTATCTGGCAATGGCAGCATCATGATCTAAGCAATCAAAAGATAATTTATTACCATTCTGATAAATTAATGACTTAGGAAACACAGCAGAAAACATTTTATATCACTTTGTGTAACACAGACAGATGGACTTTAAGTTCTGTAATATTAAAATCTTTAATAATTGTTCTTGCCTGTTTACAATTAATTCACTGACACAACACTTAGGCTAAAAAAAAATTCTAACCAGATGCTTCAAATTTTCCTCAATACTTAATATTCTTCAAGACAGAATCTTTCTGTAAGTAGAGACAACTTTCCGTAATGAAAGCATGTATCTTACTTGCTTCTAAAGCAATGAAGCAATTGATATTGAGAAGTAGAATCCTTGCTTAATTCTCAAATAAGTTCTCTGTGAGAATATAGCAGAGCTAGCTAAAAAAATAACTTATGACAAGAAGGAAAAGAAATATCAAACTCATTTTAGAGAGGTAAAATTAATTAATCCAGTCCTGTCTTTAAGAGATGGAGATAGCACCATACTATTTTTAGTAATTTTGGTAGCATAACCCTAAATTATTTAATAATTTAAAGTATTACAAAGACTAATAATGTTAAATTGCCTTAACACTTTGATACACAAACCAGGGATTCACAAGTAAACCAAGGAAAGCAGGGTGCTTAAGTATCATTGAAAAAATTTACACCTAAAGTCACTTTAAGCCTTGAAAATATCCTCACTAGATTTAGAATAAATATGAGAATTCTGTCAGTATGTAATATCTTTAACATTATTTTACACTTACCATTGCTTGCAATTTGGAAAACTTCTTTTAGAGTTAATATCTCTACAAAACAATATATCACAATTTAAGTTGGTATTAACATGACATTTATAAATGAAGGTTTCTCATGCAAAGCTTAGATACTGAACAGTTGTAGTTCACACCTCGTACTGTACCAGGGGAGTCTGCTTTTACTTTGAGCCTAAGTATTTCTGTGGCTTTCTGGATTACCACAAGGATACTGTACTGTGCTGTACTGAGTTAAGGAGGAACTTCTTTTCAGAAGACTTTGAAAGACATTGTCAATACAGATGTATCAACTGTAGTTGTGGTCAGAGTCCTGGGCTGAGTTGGGGAAGAGGAAGCACAGGAGATGGGGAGGTATCACTGGATCAAAGGAAAAACACACTGATTCCTGCTACCCAAAATTATTCATGTTCTAGATGGTTATTTAGTGCCACTGTGTCAAGGAACAGAAAACAAAACATGTGAATGTTACGTATACTCGCTCTGGGATGTCCACGTCAGGCATTTAAGTTATTTTAACTCATTTATATATGAAAACCATTTGCCACACCAGTGTATTCACTTTAGCATCTTGAGTTATTTTATGTTATTGTAATCCAGGGAGAGTAAGATACAACTGTTACAAAAATAAGAAGTTGTAAGCATCTTATGCCTGCACATAAGAGACCACCTGTATTAGCAGAAGGGTTCAGAATTACCTTACTAAATAATATAATCAATACTACAACTTTGGAACTTGCCTTTTGAATTTAGTCCAACAGTTATACTGGTGTCATGGTATTATAATATACACTAACATTTCCTGAACATGCAGAATTCTGAACATTTTCTTTCCTAATGTCTACAGTAACTGTAACATTTTCTTCTTGAAGTGCTTCCAGAATAGAAGTAATATTTTTCTTGAAACAGTAAAAGTGTTAAGTTCTTCAACAGTAATATTCTTATGAATAGAAATAACTCACTTTTTTAAAATTGGGGCATGTGTACTTTTGAGGACTGAAAAAATAAGTGGCGTATTCCATTCAGTCAAATGAGCTACATTTTTGTTATTGCTGCTGTTGATAAAACCAGTATTTGTTTTTAGCACTATACCTTTTAGTTCTCTTTCTTTAAACTGGGTAATAGGAAACATCATTGCATCTGCAAGCTGAGTTGAAAGTACTGCATGACAAGAGCTGAGCTGTAAAAAACACACAGGAGAATGAAATGTTGGGAAAGTGGTGCTGAGTATAAATCAAATCACAATACATTTGATATCAATTTTATTCAAAAAAGACATGTAAATTCAAACATAATTTTGCACACTCATTTTTAAAAAATTATTATTTTCTAGCTTCCTGATCTCATCACTAGTTTTTTATAGAAGCTTTTAGCACTCAGTATTTGTACCTACTTTTTCAACTTTATTCCAAGTTACTGGATCCTGATAGGTAACAGCCCATCTCTCGCCAGTTAGAGCTAGAAAAGATGTGTTCTTCCTCCCAAAATTTTATTTAAGTAGTGTTAAAAGTAAGGAGAGGGATCAGAGAAATAATCTTGATTTGGATCTTTATGGTGCTGTCTTTCTTTACAGACAACAATGTATTTGCATTTTGATGAATTGATTCTTTATCATCAGGTTATACAAGTTAAATATTTGTTGAATACACAACGAAGTGTTACCTTACTGACAAATGAAAGCCATTTCTGTACCTCCTACCTTAAGAAAGGCTGAAGTAATGAAGCTAGTGTAAGTCTATACATGACAGCATTAGCCAAGTGAACCAACACAAGTACTTGCCTCATCTATCACTTTTGCAAATTGCTGTAGAGTGGAAGTCATCACTTCATCATCTCCCCCGAGTGGAAATCGCTAAAATCAAATAAAAGGAGGGTCTGTCTTTGCAGTTTTCTGCCATTCCCAAAACCATATTAACCACACATATGAATGTATTAGGTATTCCATTATTTTAAAACATTAAAACAGTTAAGATACACTGAAGCCCTTCTTTACTGTCCTGTGAAAAAGTAATGTTGAGGGGCAAGTAATAAATTATTAAAAAAATATATCTTTAAAGAATAGATTAGTCTATTTTATAAAATAATTAATATTTTTTATTTAAAACAAACCAGTAA
>JANHGL010019899.1:0-20286 GCA_024611195.1 Ceyx melanurus
AAACCACAAAACACACCAGACAGCCCACGACAACCAGAACCCCCCCCCCCCCCCCCCCCCCCCCCCCCCCCCCAATAATCTAGGTCACTTAATAGCCTACTTTCTGGGTTCTCAGTGAACCCTGTACCCACTCCTGCTAGGCAAAGAGAAACCCTGAGAAGAAGTGGGTGGATGAGTAGACAGCCAGCCATCCCAAGTGTCAGATCTGACTCCTCGGGAGAGATGCACAGAGGATGCTCTGACAGAATGTGTCTGAGCTGGAGGCAAATGTTTCTCTATTACATTCATGACACAAGAGTTCTGCCACCTCGCAATATGTGCTCGCTGTCGCTGCTTGATGCTAATAAGTGGGTTTTTCCAGGGAGATAGTAAAAGCACCCCGATGCTGTTATAATTATTAGGTCTCAAGAAGATTTATTGAGCTAGGATAATCCTCCAGAAATTGGTGTGCTTTACATAAAGTGAGTCTGAGCATAAATGTGCCCCATGTTCCCCAACAGGAAGGAATCTGCTTCTTATCTTTTCAGGTTTCTCAAGGTGTGACACCAGGAATTGAAGCATGCAACAGAGGACCAAACTGCAGCTGCCTTCAGTTCTCCTCCCAGACTAGCCAAACTCAGGGATTTGCATGGGATTAGTGGCAAATATTGTGGAAAGGATGCTATTTCATTATGTAAGCAGGAGGGTTTAAAAAAGGAAAACCAAAAGGAAAAGCACATGTTATTGTGCAGATTGAAGCCACAAACTTTCAGTTACCTTATCAGATTAATACTACCTGGGGAAGCAACTAATGTATTTTAGGTAGGCCAGCTACTGAAGAGGATCTGACAGAGATTTAAGTGATAGGTTCTGCAAGTATTTGGCAATGCATCAACAATGTACTGGAGAACCAGACTCCCAAGTCACTCCTTGATTAAAGGCAAGCTGCTGCTGGAGTCTGAGAGCTAGGAAAAGTGGCTAAATGTGGCATGTGTGAAACCAGGATTCACCTCCCACCTCTGCTAGAGCTGACCTGGTGTAAATTGTGAAATTAAGGAAAGATTAACTGGTTTGGGTTTAAGGTAGGAGGTGAGACAACACAGTAGAAATGTCCTCTAGTGCACAGGTATAGAGACCACAATGCACATACCCCCAGACTTTACTTCAACATATTCCTGTGGACTGAATCCTCTCTCTTTCTCTGTCCTTTTGGTCTGTGTGGGCAATGCAGTGTAACCCATAGTGCACATGCTACAAAATCTAATATTACCCTAGAGAAGATGCAAATAGCATCTTTGAGGTAAGAGTTTGCACTTCAGTTTCCACATAGAGAAATCTTGTGGGATTCCCTTATTCGGAGTTATATACCTCACTCTTTTCTAGAAACTTCAGAGACTTCTATGCTAAAGAACTCTTTCCTCATGTCCTCAGACTGGCTTAATTAAATTTAGGATACCACTGCTCTTTTATAAAATAAGCAGAAAAGTGCCTACCATTTAAGCATACTACTATATTTAATTTGATTTTTAATATTATTTCAAATTCCTTTTTAATTTCAAGCATACATATAAGATTTGCATGAGTGACTGCAAAGCATAAACCCAAAGTTATTAGGCATGTTGATAGCCCTGCTCATGAAAGTCTGAAGGATTTAGGCATTTAAGAGTGTTCTGAATACAAGAAAGAGGGGTATTCATTAATATTAACTTATATTTGATACAGACAGGCTCCCAGGACTCTCTTTCTAATCAGTGAAGAGGGAGGTGCTCCCCTAAGGTTTATTCATTAGATCTGTGCTCCAGAACCCTGCCCAAGTTGAGGTGCAGAATGAGACCTCCTTTCTTTCCATTGCCATAAGGGAAACAACAGAGAATAGCTGCTGAGCAATGCATCTAACACAAGTATTTGGAACAGACTAGCATGAATCCTTGACACAGTGTGTTCAAAACAATGCCTGCTTTTTATGCCTAAAGCATTTGTCAGTAGAGGTGAGACAGAAGTCACTATGTGAAGTAAATGATTGAAGTTCAATAGCTGAACTTCAGTAGTGCAAGTTCAGTGGTTGGCAGAGGCTATGAAGGACAGGAGAAGAGCATGCTGTGTCTGATCAAATGTCCATCTAGTCCAATATTCTGCACTGAGCTGTGACCAAAATATGTTGTGGGAAGAGTGTAAGAGCAAGAGAAGCATGCAGTAAAACATTCCCCCCCTAACACTCCCCCAGCCTCCAGCAATTTGCAACTCAGTGACCTTCTGAGCCAGACATGGTATCTTGGTGGTTAATTGTCCTCAGTGGATTCTCTTTTCTTCTATGAATTTGTCCAGTTGCTTCTTAAGCCTATAGAAACTTCCAGCATCTCGTGGCAGACCATCTCTAGGTAAACCATATGCTGTGTGTTAAGGTGGTGAATCTTCTTTCATGTATTTTGTACCTGAAATCCAATGGTGTAGTTCTTTTAAGAGAAGAGACAATAAACAAACCATACCTGCTCAGCCTCTTAACACCACTCTTTTTTTTTGGTATAAACTCTTGTAATCTCTCTTTCTTCTCCAGGCAGAAGAGTCCTGATGTACTTTGTCATTCTTGGTATCCATGTGAATGAATTTGCAAGCTAGATGAAGATTAAATAATTTAGTTCAAGAAAAGCTGGATGAAGAAAACTGCTTAAGTACAAGTAAACAAGGAACCAGGAAAATGATTAGGCTTTAGTAGACATGGTACTACTGGTCCATGGCTCTTCCAGAGAAAGATGGCTGGAATTCCTGTCTCAGTCCCTGCTGGAGGTTCTGTTGGGCTGCTGACATTCCTCCAGTATTTACAAGAAAAAGCAAAACACTGTGTTTTCCATTTACCTTATTTTCCCATCACAGCTGTAGAAAGCCCAGTGAGAAGAGTCATCCTTCATGCGCTAGTAGCTGCACCAAGAAACCCATTCTTTCCCTAAGACATGATTTCCTTCTGCCTTCTTCTGAAAGGGAGCTAAATGAGAACATTTCTTGCAGATTATCCTACCCCTTCCAAAGGCTTCATTTGAGCAGGGCAGAGTGGTTGCTGTCTCTGAAAATGATGAAGATGGTGAGTGTGAGTAGGGTGTCCTTGTGTTCACGCAAGTGCATTGGCCTTGGGGCATGACTTCCAGCCATGAGGAAGGCTGGGTGAGACAAACACTGGGACACTGACAGCCTGTCTATGTGCTTGCTTAGTATCCTGGGGTAAGGTGTAGCTGGCTGGGAGACAAGAAGATCTTTATGGATGGCTCCTCCTGAAAGTGGATTTGAGGTGACAATATCATTCATTGCATAGATGAATGTAGTCATAACATCTTGGACCCCATCCTGTTGTACCACTTTTTCAGCTAG
Source organism: Ceyx melanurus (assembly GCA_024611195.1). NCBI lineage: Eukaryota > Metazoa > Chordata > Aves > Coraciiformes > Alcedinidae > Ceyx > Ceyx melanurus. The sequence goes on from JANHGL010019899.1 coordinate 3,340, forward strand.
CACTAAAATTAACAAGCAGAGCAACACAATGCCTGAATTTAAAACTGTGGCTTTGAAGTGGCTTTAGAGCTTAATGCTATCTTATCACAAGTGGGGACATTACTTATGGAGGGGGGACAAGATACTGAAGTACTAACATTTCCTTAAAAATAGGTTGCATTCCTAGTGACCTTCCACTGCCATGAATTATCTGGAACTGAAGTTGAATAAGCAAGTCAGTGATTTCATTTCCATGGTTTGAAGAGATAGCTGTGAGATGTTCACTCTCCTCCTTCCCCCATTCAAGCGAGAATGCAATCTTTGCAAAGCACTGCTTTCATTTAGCTGCACCCAGTTGGTACTTGTTGCCAAATGGAACAGGGATGTGCTTCATAGAAGATCACTCTTGACTAATGAAATGGCAGTTAGCTTTTGCAACTTATTAGCATTAGTATTTATTTTACTTTACAATATTACCTAAAAGCAGCTCTGAGAAATGTAGACTGCAGCATTATCTGTTCAATGCTATCTTTAAAATAAATCATGCCACTAAATGTAAAAAGATGGCATTCTGCTTCATGCACCTATGTTATCATCGTCGCAAAGCAGATGCAGAATGTAAGGCGACTTGAACAATCAGCACTGTAATTTGCACAGTAACATTGTTTTAGATCTAATTAGTGCTTATGCAGATCCCTTACAAAAAAATGTGAAAACCGCACCAGGATGTAATTGTTAATGAATTTAGTGCAAAGCACATCTGCATAAATTCCATTTCAGCAGGAAAAAAAACCTCAACCTCTAAGTTCAACTGCTATTTGCTCAAGAGCCAAAACACTGTGAATTGTGCCCACTATGTTTTAGCCTTGCTCTGCTGGCTTTGATATTTCAAATAAATACTACAAAGTTAAAGCCTCCAGCTGCAGACCAACCCATCTGTAGATGTTTGTTATATTTGGCAGTATTCAAAGATGATTTGCCTTCCTGCTGAAAAATAAAATAAAAAAAGAGGTTCTCTCAGCAAAAAACCAAAATTGAAATACTTATCAGCCAAAAAATAAAGTTTAAAAATATTCTGCGTGGGTCAAGTGGCAAAACTTTTGGAACAGCAGGCAAGCATGTGTACTGTGCCTAAAGCTTGAACTCTATACCCTGTTTGGTATATGTGCATGAGTCCATCTGCAGTCATCACTCTCTGGTCTGCAGAACAAATCCATGGCCAATAAGGCATGCCACTAATGAATGCAGTTAACTGGTCATAAACTTCATGCAAGTTACCTTAGAAACTGCTTATCTGTCCTTCAAGAATAGCATCAAGATCTATTCCACATACCTTTGTTTCTTCAGTTATTTACTGGGTTTTAGATGGGGCTCTGGAGTTGGTCTTCCAACAAAGATCTGGGCTCAGAGGTTTTTGTATCAGCATCAGAAATCTCACTAGAGTTTGAAGTTTTTAATGAGTGAATTTCAAGATGAGAACATCTATTTGCTCATCTTGGCTTTATTTATAGCCTTTATGTGTGAATACAACTCGGGTGGACCTTGCTGCCAAGCCTTCTGAATTCTTTTGTAGTCTTCTTTATGGAAGTTTTGGATCAATAGTTTTCATCCCTGAATAGAGTGAAGGGTTTTTTTTAAGGACCAGGTAATAATATGATTGTTCTGACTGGCATTAACTCATAACAAGGTATGGGGAACATCAGAGAAGGAATCAGAAACACCCGAAATGGTGACTGTGCCTTCCTACCCTCAAAAAGATCTGACAAACTCAGGTCACTCAGAACAAGTGGGTGAACAATCAGAAGTTACATAGCGTAACTTCTTTATATTCTTTATATTCACTTATCTTCATTCTCCATTTCTAAAAATGAGAAATGCTAGCATTGGTTTACCTCAGTGAGACATTCACGATGAACGACTACACTGATAAGGATGCTAAGACATTCAGATGTCATCTGATGGACCTACATAAACATCTCAGTGTCATCTAAACTCTTGCATTGAAATTGATAGCTTCACAAGTTAATAGATTATTCTAGTGAAAACCACGTGATTGCTACAGGAGGCAATTGTAGCAGACCTAGATGTGACAGAACTAGAGGGGTACATCTAACATGCAGTGAGAGCACAACAGCATTGTACCTTGGTTGTACACATGCAGTTCTTTACATAGGTACCTACCATTTCACACAGAAAACTCCCCTGCTGTGCCAAGTTCTGTACAAAGGGACTCAGGGAAAAGACCTCATGGTCTATGTTATTCACTTTGAACAGAAAAGGCTTTTCATCTCTCCCACTTCTTCTGTATTCTTTAGTAGAACCCAACTTTTCCGCGACCGAAAGATCCCTTTCAATCAAAAGGTTACTACTGAGCTTTTCAAAATTACAAGTTAGGTTGCACAGGTTAGGGTTTTTTTCGTGATATTCACAAATGTGGAGGAGTTAAAGGATGGAGTGAAAGAGAAAGACTCTGGTAGACAATAGAACAGTAGAACATGATGACAGGAAGAGTGGAGATGAGAAGGAGATGAGAAAAAGGTGAGAACAGTGAGAAGTGAGTGTCATTAAAGGGAAATGAGGAGACAAAAAACAGAGCAGATGTGTGTGAACTGCACAGGAAGCTTCCTTTCCTACAGGCTCAGCAGTTATCTTACTTCTGTGTTTTGTGAGAAAAACTCAGCACTGCACAAAGATGATTGGACAGAAACTTATTGAATGAAACCATTTACACCTACTTATGGTGGCAATGAGTTTTGGTTGGTATGCTGACAACATTAGAAAAATATTTCTGTTTAAATGGTGGAGAGAAGTTGTGGGCACCCAGTATAACTGTTTTCCTTTTGTTCCCTCAGGGCCAACAAGATAAAAATACCCTAATTTTTCTGGATAGATCTTCAAGTATTTTACAGTTTCCAGCATCCAAAGCCTTGTTTTATGTGTTGGCAAGAGGTACAGAAGCTACCCAGGATAATGGCAGCCAGCAATTGAACCAATCTCTTAGGACCCATATCATAATGCTGTGGGGGTTTTTTTGGTGGTTGGTTTGTTTGTTTTGTTTTGTCTAGGTTTTGGTGGTTTGTTTTTAGTTTTGGTTTTGGTTTTTTTTGTGTGTGTGTGTTTTGTTTTGTTTTTAATCTGTTGTTTGGTTGTTGTTATCTGCTTATATTTCAGCATTTCTTGGTGCTCTTTATCTGTTGCTGGTGATGACCGTATATATCTGCTTCTTTTTGAGAACTAGTTCCTCCAAGCAGCTGCTCAGGTGACTTGACCAGCCGTAGGAGATGAGATGTGCTGTTGGGCTGGACTGAAGAGGACACAAAATGGGAATCCTGAATAATCCCAAGAAGAGGAAAGCCTCTCCTCCATCAGCACATTAGCTGAAACCTGGCATATGGGCAAGACAAATGAATGGGTTTTTTTTTTCCCTTGTCCTGAGAGTGCTTTACATGTAAACTGCAATATAGAAAATTAATCTGTTCCCCATTCCTGCAGGTTATCACAGATAAAAAAGGCACTTCAGTCTTTGCTTTCAGATGTTTGTATAAATGATTTTGATCCTTGAAGCAGTTATACTAACAAACAACTAACGACTCCTTGCCTCCCTCCCTCCAACCCCCACCCCAATAACTTGCTATGTCTTGTATCTCTGACTTGATTTTTGGCATATATTTGCATACATTAGAAATGGAGAGAGGATTAAAGTTTAAGAGGAAATTGTGGCTAATGTGAAAGGGGAACAAAAGGACATCTGTGAAGTAGCCCACAACTGGCAAGGAAAGCTATTCCACCTCCAGCACCAGCTGCAGGGGAAGTGGTGCCCACTACCCCAACAAGACCTTCTTTGTTTTGCTGCAAAAACTGGGAGTGGTGGCTTTTAAAGTGACACAATGTGAGGTGAGGAGCTTCCCTTTTTTCCGCTCTTTTCCAATACTATGTGGCAACAGATGTTTCCTAAGGAATTAATTCCTCCCACTAAAATCTTCAAAATACAAAGGGAGTACAGATTCATGGAGCTGAGTCCCTGCACCTGCAGGCAGACGTGCAGGAGTCACTGCTGCAAATCTCTCCAGGGCCCACCAGCCCTCCTAAACAAGCCACCTCCTTCCATGGCAGAGGAGAACATTTTCTGGCATCACTTGGTCCTGCAGCAGCAGAAGGAGCTGAGGACTGTGAGGAGGACATGGGAGATGAAAAAAGGCCATGTGGGACAAAAAACAAGTGAGGGTTGAAGGGGAAGTCTGAAAGTAAAAGAAGTCAAGAAGATACAAACTCAAAGAAGTAATGTTGTGTGTAAAGCTGACTGTGAACAAGGTGAGAAACTGAGCCTGCTCCAAGGAGGAATGACTTAGAGGAAAGAGTTGGGGAAACAGGAACATGAACCTTATCCCATCCAGTTGTGGGACTCGTTTTTTAATTCTGAAATAGTGGAAGTTCTCCAACTGAATAATATTCAATAAAAGCAATACTTCAAAGGTAAGCAAGGTACCTTGCTTACTTTCCATGTGCAGCTTCCCTAGAAGGTGTAATGTGTTAATCCTCTTACTGGGGACACTAAAAACATCAGTGTCTGGAGGCAGACTGGTCAAATCTCTCTCCTAACATGTGTTTTTCACAAGAGTTCAAAGTATTGTAGCCAGTCCCACATCAATATTCCCTGAAAATATAGTTTTGTGCCATGAGTTTGTAAGGCATGAGATCTAAAGCTTATGTTTTTCCTTCCTGGGTGTAGGAAGAACTTGGACTACTTGCCTACATTCCCCACTCTGCATTAGTTGCTTTGCTGTTCTCCCATGATTAAATGACTGGCTGGAGACTGTTAGAGCCCATGAGGTCAAAATCAGTGCTAGAGGTTTTCCCCATATGAGATTAATGGTAACATAATGGTAACAACTACCCAGTGTGCTCTGCAGACTGCCCAGTACCCACAGCTTGCATGTTGTGATGAGTATCTTCCAGACAGAACCATCCATACCACTTTTATCATACTGGCAGAGTTCTCCCTCCCTTCCACCATCATGAAACTTTAATTAAAATAGAAAATGTCTCCATCAGCTTTAAATTATTTTCATGGAAAAAACAATCAGCCAAACCAAAAAAAGCCCTGCACTGGCTTTCCATTGAACGTATGCACCTAAATGTTTTTTAAAGTCTCTGGAAACTCTCACATGTCGATTTGATTTTCTGTAAATCACTCAGTAACTGCCAGGTTCCCTTCTTTCCTTGTGTGCATTTGGAAGAGGGGGAGAGGTAGCTAAGCTTAGAGCTACCCAGGAGGGGCAGAGCTGAGCTTTTTCAAGGTTGGTTGTTTTGTTTGATTTGTTTGTTTTTTTTTGTTACTTGGTTTGTCAATTTGTTCCTATTAAAACAGGGATGGTTTTCTTCATAAATATGGGAATTACAGTTGGAAGTACTGATTACTGGAAATACCAACTGCTCAGCTTAAGGGCATGTAGTTTTTAAGGACACATGCAGCAAGGATAGGTGGGGAAGTTTAGAAAAAAAGACCCTTCTGCATGTTACTTTACATGTTACATTTTACATTTCTATTTATTGGTGTCCTCATAAGCTGCTATGTGGACTCTTATGATGAAAATTGACTAGATGGATATGAAAAACTTTTGTATTTATCCATACTGATAAAAAATATCAGACAAGATTAAAAATTAACATTGTTAACAGTCAGTCAAGCCTGTAAAACAGCTTAGAATATTAAAGAAGATAATTTTTTTTCCCAGTTCAGAATAGGGAGACGGGCAACCACTTAATGTAAGAGGTGGTTCATCTTGGATTAACTGGACCTGATTGACTTTTAATTTTTGAATAGATAAGAATAGGTATAGGTATAGGTATAGGTATAGGAATAGAATAGAATAGAATAGAATAGAATAGAATAGAATAGAATAGAATAGAATAGAATAGAATAGAATAGAGCTAGATTAGTTCAGTTGGAAAGGTACCTACAATAATAAGCTAGTCTAACCTCTTCACAATTTCAGGATAAGTGGACTAGATATTTATCTATTTGTAATGTTTTTGTGTGTGTTTTTGTTAGGGTTTTTTTTGTTTATTTGGGTTTTTTTTTGCCACACACCTATGTAGCTGTTGGATATTATATATTCTACATCATCATGTGTGAAGATTTTGCCTTTATGCTTACTAGCTGATGAAAAGGGAATTAGTAATAAAACCTAAATACATACATTTCAAAGTATTGAAAATATTGTAAGTTTTCCTCTATATTCACAAGAGTGAGCTCTACTGTAAGCAGAAATCCAAGTGGCTCTTCACTGTTCCAGCACTATTCCATGACCTTTTTTTTAAAGTACACAATCTAGTGCTGATTCAGGACAACATTTTGTGCCATGTCAGCCCATCACTGGCAGGAGAAAGAAAAGAAAGGCTCCAACCCAGATGTTTCTCAGAATGTTCTGATAAACTCAAGATTTTAATAGCATTTGTTACAATAGAAAATTAATGAAAAAAAGGGGGAGAAAAGGCAAGTGGGAATGCTGGGCTGTCATGCAGAGGTGATCACTAAATGTCCTTTATATACCCCATTTGTTCTTGTTACTTAAGGACACTGTGGTGCTTGTACATGAACTAGAGCCACTTGTCACTAGAAAGGCTGCCAGGATTAAATCAGTAAGAAATTGTTTATTCAGCCTGTTCAAACAAAAAATGAATTGTTTTGATGAATGAGATTTTTTAAAATGAATCAGCACGTCATGCCAATAGTTTTTAAATGTAAATGCTAAGATTTTTTTTTTCCTTTCATTCTGACACAACTGTCCCACAATAACTGAAGTATCAGGGATCCTGCATCACCACATTACATTATGTATTCCAAAGGACATAGTTGCAACTGTAGCTACACAAACACCACTTTAAGACAAAAGAAAACATAACAAACACCCCAAAATAAAAAACAAAGAAGCAAACCCCACCTTTCACACACTATCTATTCTTTAGTACCTTTGATAGCATCCTCATTTTCGGCAGTAAAAATACAATATTGCAGTTAAACATATTTTTAGTGATGACAGACATTTTAAAGTGCCTCTATTAGGATTATTACCTTGGGGAAAACAGATTCTTTTGAGAGAGGTCTTAATAATGGTGATAAGTTGCATGTATCAAACTAAGCCATAATCTTCCCTACTATTTTTTCAGTGGGGAATTAGCTTTCCACCTGTGGCAAGTTGTGGTTACCAACAGTGCAGAGACCACAGCTATCATTTACATTGCAAACAGAAGCATTAGCAGTCCTTGCTGGCTGCTTCCACTTTTCTCCTGTGATGGGTGGAAAAGCAGCTACTCCTCCTTCTCCCCTGGTGGTAAGGAAGCATGAATCAGTGGTGATGTGACTAACTCTGCATCAAAGTAATTTGGTGTAATCAGAATGCTGTGAGTAGTGTCCAAGAGGTAGTAATGGCTCCACAAGCCAATATAAGGTCTATGGCCTTGCATTTCATTGTAGTCTACTGTTCAAAATGCTATCTAGATCCAGAAGAGAGTATCAGTCAATGTACTACCCTGTGTTATAACCCTGGCTTGTTGCACAAGACAGCTGTGCAGAACATCTGGCAGCTTGGGTTTGGTACAGACCTGGAAACAGACAAAGGTCTTGAAAGTAAAGATGACAGGGTTGTTTTTTAAAGTGAATAAAGAAAGAAACAAAACCACCCCAGATCATACATAAGTTTACCTTGTCTATGTGAACACTTCCATTATTTTAACTTTGTTATTATTATTGAGATGAATTATAATTATTAAATCTGAGACATTTCTCCTGTTGTTAGATCATCCACGGCATTGGTGTAAAGCTGTTTACACACTGCCCATGTCCAGGAATGTGATGATTAGTTCAGCTTGGAATAAACATGTGGCATCAGGCAAGATGAGGTCACACCCATCAAAACTCTGACATCATCCATATTCTGTCTTGGAAGGGGCATGGGGTCTGGAAAAGCCTGCAGTTATAATTAGCAAACTAAGCTTGCTCCATGCTCAAGGCAGGGAATCTGGCATGGAAAACCTCCAAAAACTTTTCCATCCAATTCCAAATTAGCCACCGTAGTAACATAATTAAGACAACAGGGATATGGTGCTAATAATAGATTACCTTTTTTAAGGAGCATCTCTTCCCCCAGTAAGTTTTGGAGATACTGTGAGCTGAAAGAAGGGAGAGTGAAGATAGAACTAACTTGATGTACTTGGAAAGCAAGTTGCCAAAATCTAGATTACTGTTCAGACACCACACCACCAAGTTAATTTTATTTTAAAAGCTTTCTCAACCCCTTGCTCTCAAAAATAAACATGAAAGAAATAACATATATATATATATATTTAAAAAAAGAAATTACAAATACAGAAATCTATATTGGTTGCCTCTCCTGCTGTGTTGATTGCTTTCTGTGAAAGTTATTATTTGATGAAGCAGAACATTTACAACCTGCTTTGATAAAATGTCTTGACATGCAGGAGTGCTTCCAGTGCACCCAATTTCCTCATCTGATTCCCCAAAGTAACATGCCCTTCAGTAACTGGTGATTGTTCCTGGCAAGACCTTCCTGCATTTTATTGCTCAATAGACTAGTTAATTAAGACAGCAAACTGGTAATGAATTTTAGCCATATTTAGAAAATCTTACAAAACTTCACATGATCTCCATGCCTAGATAGATTTATCCCTTTTAGCACTTGGATTACATTTTTTTTGTTAATCTTTTTAGACATTAAAAGCTAATGTTTACAGGGATTTCACATGAGGACTTGGATTTATGTTACAATTTTCACATTTTCAGTTTCTTATGCCTATTAGTTGAGCAACAGGGTGCCTAATTAGTAGCTCTCAGTGAGGGTTTCCCCACCTACCCCTGAGCTCAAAGCAACAGGGTTAGCCTCAAAAAGGGGCAAACAGGAGAAAGTTACAAGGTCCTTTACAAAATGATGTCCACTGCTTCTGTTTGCCATCATATGACAACTGTTTTCACCTTGATAATATCATATCAGTAATGACTACTCTGTGCTATTCCTGTTTTATATGGCATTACTTTCTTAAACCTTTGGTAATGTGTGTACACACACATCCAGCTCTATTACAAAATTTTGTGCTGTGATTCCCCATGAGCTTAGTGCTAGAGCCATAACAAAAAGTACCAATGCATCAAAAGGTACAATGGGTTTCTACAGAGTTTGGAGTGCTCTTTTACAAGTGATGTGAATGAGTAGCTGATAGCTTCAGGGTCAGGGTGGGAATAATTTAAAAAAAAAAGATCTTTTCAAGGGTCAAAGGAAGGTTAAAAACCCATATAAGGGTATATAAGTAACTACAGGAAATTTTAAGGACAAAAGAAAATAATTAAGCAAAGCTGAGGAGCAGATGGGTTAGGGGAAAGAGGAAGAAGAAGGGTATAATGCTGGATGACCTTCTGCACTGTAATTTAGTTTTTCTTCCCCAGAGGAGCACATCTGGTATTCTGTAAGTGAGCTAAGATGCTTGAGCACCTAAAAACGTAACCTCTTCCCTGTGAGAGAGAATTTGCTATTTTAAAAAAAACAAACTAAAATCCTTCCACTAACATTTCTACTTGAGTTTGACTTTAAAAGGCTACATTACTCCAAGTGTAACCTGTGGAAGAGTATTTAAAGCTGTCAGTAGTTTGGAGCAGTCTCCAAGTAGGACAGAAGGAAGCTCAGCATTCCCATCAAACACCTTCCTTGCCTCCTCAGCATTGTCCATAATGGCATTTTCTGGGTTTCATGCTGTGAAAACTGACTTTTTTTTGACTTTTTGGGCAGAATTTATGGTCCTTTTAATGACCTTGGCTAGCATGGTTTAATATGATGAGTGGTAATGTACTGTGCTGACATGGCATCAGGCAACACTTCTGCTTTCACAGCTGCATCAAAGTGGAGTGACTAGGTAAAGTGAATTGTCTTACACTAAGGGATGAACTCCTGATCAAGATGATGGGGATACCTCCCATGAGTATGATCTCATTTCTTCCCATCTGTACAACCACAGATATAATGAGCAATAATATATAAAATAAAGAATACCTAAGTAGCAAAACTCCATGTAGGCAAGATCATCCCTTTGCACAGAAAAGGTTAGGGTGAAATGGAGAGGATGCCCAATTCTCCTCCCTTCAGCAGTGTATGCTGAAGCCACTGAGATTCCTCCAGCTTTGAACTAGTATATCTAAGAACCAAATCTCGTTCTGCACTTGGCAGAAGCACAGATTCAGAAACATGATGCACAGCCAGATCTGCAAATAAAGATCTGCTAGATTAAAGGGCAGATATACAGTACATGTTTTGCTTTCCTGGTAGCCTGGAGAGAACCACCCAGACTTTTAAGTTGTGTACGTATACTTTCAAAAGGGCAAAAACGTTGCTTTCATAAATTAATTTCACACACTTTATAGCGATAAAAATAATCACTGTGACATTTTATTTGTCTTCCTTTTTTCCTGTGTGCAAGCAGCCAACTCTCAATTACTTACAGCCCTAAATTTGTTCCGCTCAATTGTGGAAAGCCCCCGCAATATTCGACAGGATGGGAAGAATTCTGATTTGTGGAAAGTCATCATGTTTGCAAAGAAAGCAAATATTCTCTTCTCCCAATATGCTGTAGATATCAGCCAAAACAAGACTCTTATACTCAGTGCCAACTGGTATGAATTCCAACCATTTTATGTATTATATATTAATGTTATAAAAATATGCACCCCGATTTTTTATAACAAGAGAATTTGTTGTGGCAATATCTGACACCACTTCTGAACTGATGTAGACGTGACAGCCTAACAAAACCATGCCTGCCAGCATGATGTCATTGGTTATGGATACAGATTTGCCTCAACAATTCATGGGGTTCTGCACTGGCTTTTCTTCAGTAACAACCATATCAGACTCGCTGAGTTTTTCTCTAGCTACTTGTTACACTCTAAGCTCAATAAGGTCTAAAAAAAATAGTTTTATGTTTTTCTTATATATTACAAGTAACAGAAATAGTACATGCACTAGTTGTTAGCTGGGGTTTTTTTGCTGATGCCTAGTGAGTGATTGCCCTCGATACATCAGCTGGATGCAGAGAAGAGCTTTTCTTGTTATGCTTCATAAGGGGAGATGTCTTTGTGGCTTCATGTGTGATGAAGGAAAGCATTAAATAAACTTGGTGAGGGCTCTGGAGATGCCAAGCATCTGTGTGGAATATGTACAGTCTGCAATGAAAGTCTGGGATCAGCACAGAGGTTTTTGTCAGGTTTGCTGAATACAGAGTAAGGGTACAGCACTGGATTTGATCACGTGTGGAAGCTGGGAAGTAAGCTCCTGTTCTGCAAAAACAAGCAGGGACAATAGGAAAGAGCAAGTGTTAATTAATGCCAAGTGCCTCTTCAGTGCAGTCCTTGTCTCCTGCTGTTTAAGTCTACAGGAATTTAGAAACTTTGGCTGATAAGGTATCTGAAGTTATAAAATGACATAATTATGTATTTTCTCATGCAGATTCAGTGAGTGGTGGTGAAAATTAATACTGTTGTCAAGGCAGTAGATGTGTCTGTCCTGCACCACAGGCAAAAAGATGTACAACAGGAGCGAGTGGAAGAATGAGACATTTCCATGGGAAGTGTAGCCTTGTCCTTTTGTTTATCCTTCAGTCTCTTGAATTTTATCCCCAAGACTGGCACATATACTGATTAACGAATGGCTATGACAGAAGTAAATTAGACAGTCTATTTCCATAATTACCAAAAGCTATGACAAAACTGAACACTCTGATCTCTACTCACAGTGGAAGCTGGTAGGAATAGCTCACCTGAACGGGGAACGTTTGCAGGGCTTCGGGCAGCAGAGGCAAATATTTCTATGGGTGCACTGGGAGGGTCACAAGAGCCTTTTAAATTCCCTGGTTGGCAGCACCAGGAGTGCAGGGAGGCCTCCCCAGGGCATGGGGCAATGCATGCAGCCAGCTGCTGGTGGGGATTAGGAGGACCCGCCTCTGCCAGGTGCTGCTGTTGTGCCCTCTCTCCAAACATTTTTATGTGCTGGTCACCTCCCACGTAGGAGACAGCTGTTGTTTCTCCTTATCCAAATGCTTGCTTCCCTTTAACCTTTGGTTTCTTAAAATGCCAGCTTCTGAGTCACAGTCCTGTGAAATAGATCACGATCTCCCTGATCAATCTCATTGATTTGAAAGAGCAATCCTGCAAAAGTTGGTCTAAACCACATTTTTTATTAACAAGTTGCTTTTCCTGTTTTTTCCCTTTCCCATTTCCCCTTTTGGTTTATTTTTTCCCCCCTTTTTCTCTCTCCCTTTTCCCTCCTTCTTTGTGGCCCTCAAAACAGAAGTGATTTCTAGCTATTTTCTGAGACCATGAAAGGCTTCTCCCTAGACTCTCATCTTAGATCCTAGATCACCTCAGTACCTCACTGATTTTTTTTTTTCCACCTTTCCCTTCCAGGAATCCTTATGCTGGTTATAGGTCCAAATCATCACATCTATAGGAAACAAGCAGTCTCATTTTCTAATACCAATGGTGTGTGGAACTCGTTTCCCCATCAGCACTTTGCTATTAGTATTGTTAATAGTAACTGTGCAACATCTATTAAAGAAGTATTGGACCCAGAATCAGGATTCAACTTTAGGCTAGAATTTAGGCACCTGAAAACACAAGTAAGAAGCAACTCCACTGCAGGGACAGCTACCAAAATGACAAAGATGAGCAGCCCCAAAGAGATTATTTTTATAGTTTCCACACTGCCTGCACATCAGCTGCTTTTAAGAGAGTGTTGCAGATGAAAAGACCAAATAATATAGAAACCTACTAGAAGGCAGTGAAGCCTGATGTGTGGCCCTTCAGCACTGAGGGTTTGTGGCTGTAGAACTGAATTAAACATAATTCAGGGATATCAGTGCCAGAAATCCCAATAACCCATGCTTCATCCAAGATCCTGGTGTGCTGGGTACCAGAAAGCGAAGAAGAGAATATCCCAATGAGACAAAACAAGCATCATCAGTTTTCATCATGGTCTGTGCTGCTGTTTATAGCAGTCATTGCATTTCCTCATTGGAGAAGGTTCTTCTGCAAGGTTCAGTGAGGAGAGGCTGTGCAAACCCTACCCAGGCTCATAATCTGAAATGAAATACAGAGCTGTGCCTGGTATCTGAAAAGAATGAGAGAGTGCTGGAGCAGGCTTTGCACTCTGAAAGTTTTTATTCTCAGTTTACAAGTGGAAAGGGCCACTGAGAATGAAAGCAGGCCTGGTTGCAAAAGTTTAAGATGACAAAGATGACCCAAAGCTGAGACAAAAATGAAGCTTCCCTTTCCATGGTGATTGCAGCTACTGTGACACAGAATTAGACCTCTGAAGAGCCTGCACATGCAGCTCTTCTGGGTACATGGACATGTACTGAATTTTCCCATTTGAATGGGAAAGGAAGATGCAGACTAGACTGGAAAAAAAAGTACTGTACAGTTCTGGAGTGTGCAAAGCCCAGTAAATCCCAAAGGCAGGACCTGCAGAGACGTTTGTCCTCTCTCACCCACAGTCACATCAGAAAACCTGCAGTAGCCAAGAAAAAGCAGACACTGTAATGAGATGACTCTCACCCAGTCCTATATATCATTACATATTTTATCTTCCAAGGCAAATGTACAGATATCGGGCCCTAGTCCAGGAAAGCACTTAGAGTGGTATTCTGATAGCATGCAGAAGAACAGTACTTTGCTCAGCAAACAGCACCAGTGAAGTTTTTGAGGTGATTTATAGAGTTAAATTTGCACAATGTAAAAGCACAGGCATTTGTTTCCCTGGCATTTGTGTAGTGCCAACACCAGTGATGCAACTCACTATAGGATGTTATTTACATGTGGACATGCTCTGCTAATAGACCTAACTGGTTACCCAAGACAAGGGTGAAGGGACAGTCCTGCTTCTCTGATTCCCACTGGAATCCTGCAGTGAAAATGGTCAGCAAGGGATCTCCAGAATCTGGGATACACCTGCCTTGTGGGTCAGAAGAGTGTGTTTCAGGGCATAGGCTGTTAATTCCTGATTGTTTATCTCCATAAAATAATCAGAGAAGAAGCCAGATGTACCTCTGCATTAAAGTGCAAATACTCTGGATGAATGCTGGATTTGTAAGAGAAGCAAGTCACCTTCATCACTCCAGGTCCCCCAAGAAGATCCTTAGCATGCAGCCTAGCACCTAGACCAGTCCTGGGAAAATGATGTGGGGAGCAGGTAATCTTGAAAATACCCTGATTCAGAGCCCAAGGAGAGATTTCCATTGATCTAATTGAGTTTTGGATTGGAGCCTGCAACAGCCTTGTCCAGATTTGAGTTTAAGATCTACATAAAATACTGGGGGCTAAAAAAAGACCTAGACAATTTTCTGATGTAGCAAAGAAGTTACACTGGTAGATGAAGTATTCTTCATTTCAATGAATAGAAATCAGGTTAAAAATTCATTTAGAAAGTTGGATTCACTCCATCACTATGGAAATAAATTCAAGGTAAGGTATGGAACTGTAGCAAAAGTTAGTGTCTCTCTGTTTAATAGTAAGACCAGTTGTTCTCTGAGTGGCCAGACTCCTGAGCTGGAACACAGGGACAGGGAGCAGAATGAAGCTCATTCCAAGATGAAATAATCAGTGCCCTACTAGTCCAACACCCCTGCCAGAGCAGGATCACCTAGACTAATCTCCTTCTATGACAAGGTGACCTGCTTAGTGGGTGAAGGAAAGTCTGTGAATCTTGTCTACCTAGATGTTAGTAGAACTTTTGTTTCCCACAGTGTTTTCCTGGAGAAATTGGATCTTTATGGCTTGCATGCTTCTACGCTTCAATGGACAAAAATTTGTCTGGATGGCTGGTCCCAGAGAGTGATGGTGAATGGAGCTAAACATAGTTAAAAGCTGGTCACAAGTGGTGTTCCTCAGGGCTCATTATGGGGGTTTGTTCTCTTTAATATCTTTATCAATTACCTGGATGAGGGCATCAAGGGCACCCTTAGTTAATCTGCAGATGACACCAAGTTGTGTGAGTGTGTCAGCTTGAAGGTAGGGAGGCTCCACAGAAGGATCTGGACAGGCTGGATTGATGGGCCAAACAAATGAAATTTAACAAGGACAAGTGCCAGGTCCTGCACCTGAGTCACAACAACCCCCTGCAATGCTACAGGCTTGGGGAAAAGTGGTTGGAAAGCTGCCCAGTGGAAAAGGACCTGGGGGTGTTGGTCGGCAGCTGGCTGAATATGAGCCAGCAGTGTGCCCAGGTGGCCAAGAAGGCCAACAGCATCATGGATTGCATCAGAAACAGCATTGCCAGCAGGACTAGGGAAGTTATTGTCCCCATGTACTTGGCACTGGTGAGACTGCACATCAAATCCTGTGTTCAGTTTTCAGCCTCGTGCTACAAGAAGGACACTGAGGTGCTGGACCGTGTCCGAGGAAGGGCAGTGAAGCTGGTGAAGGGTCTGAAGAACAAGTCTTATGAAGAGCAGCCGAGGGAAATGGGGTTGTTTAGACCATCTCACTCTCTACAACTACCTGGAAGGAGGTTGTAGTGAGAAGGATGTCAGTCTCTTCTCCCAAGTTACAACTGGTAAGACAGGAGGTAATGCCCTCAAGTTGCACCAGGGCGAGTTTAGGTTGGGTATTAGGATGAGTTTTTTCAGCCAAGCATTGGAACAGGCTGCCAAGGTGACTGGTGGATTCACCATCCCTGGAGGTATTTAAAAGATATATAGGCACATCCCAGTGAATTGGGGTACACAGGCAGACTCAGGAATTTTGAAGTTTTCCCAGATTCACACACCAGGAAACACAGAGAGACAAAAGACTTGCTCCAGATTTGCATGGTACTGGGAGACCACTCTATGCACAGTGGGCAGCATGTGGATTTCATAAAGGAGGCTATCACCAAGGCTGGTGCCTGAGTGACAAAAGGCCATTACTCATTATTTGCTAACTCAATGTCAACCTGTACCTGCTGTCACAACAGCGTGTGCTTTAATCATATTAGAAAAATTGCACTTCTGCTTCCAAAATCAATTTCATGTAGATGTTGCCTCCATAATATACCAGGCCAGTTCCTCAATAAGGCAATCAGCAGAGTTTGGTTGACTTCTGAGAAGATGTAATGATTCCTGTCTGCTGGGGAACTGATCCTCTATCCCAGCCTGTGGAGATAAGGAAAAATGTTGAGCTGTGATGACTGAGCAGTATCTTGAGAATGATTAACAGGCTTCCTTTCCAGAGGGATGGGTGAAATATGGCCAATGCACAGAAAAGCAGCACCTGTCATAGACAGTAATTAAATCCCATGTGATCTTTATTTTGAAGGTTTAAGTGGAATAAAAAAGTTGCATAGGAGTTAATTTTGTGAGTAGGCTCAGAATACAGTGGACTTAAATCAGAAATCTGAGGACACTAAATAAAAATGCAACACCTAATAGCAAAGTAAAATGTCAATGTGTTTCATGAAGGGACACTTTTTGTATATGCAAAGCAGAAGGAAAAAAAACTTCATAATTACCTTTTTTTTCCCAGAAGTAAATAGCCACATTTTACTGTAGGACATGTCAAGAGCAGGAAGCTTGACCCAAGGTTGATAAAAATTTTCTTTGGGGTGTGTCTGTAGGCATATGAGGGGGGATTAGCTGCCACCCCTCCAGTTGCCACCCCAGCTGGAATACCACACCTCGGTGGTAGTCCTCTGGGGACAGCAGCAAGCCAGCATGTGCAGCAACTGTTTGAAGGGGGGATTAAACTGTTTTTCTCAGACATCCGTAGGTTATGAATCACAGAATCACAGAATGTTAGGGATTGGAAAGGACCTAGAAGATCATCTAGTCCACCCCCCTGGCAGAGCAGGATCATCTGGACTAAGTCACCCAGGAACAGATCCAGGAGGGTCTTGAATGTCTCCAGAGAAGGAGACTCCACAACCTCCCTGGGCA
>JANHGL010019899.1:20738-52796 GCA_024611195.1 Ceyx melanurus
TGTTGGCTCATGGTCACCCCCTGTCCACCAGGACCCCCAGGTCTCTTTCTCCAGAGCTGTTCTCCAACAGATCAGCCTGTACTGATACATGGGGTTGTTCTTCCCCAGATGAAGGACTCTACACTTGCTCTTGTTAAATCTCATTAAATTTCTCCCTGCCCATCTCTCGAGCCTAAAATGGCTGAGTACTAAAAGCCTCTCCAGCCACGACAGAACGTAGTCATTTGAGGTTTTTCAAGATATTAAATATTTTTCAGATCAATATTTATAAGAATTTATATTAGTTTGTCCTGGATTTTTTTTTTTTTTAACCTTTCCTGAGAACTCAGTTCACTAAAAATACTATCCAGCAGTCTCTTTGTGAAGCAAAATCAGGTTGGTGAAAACTGGCTTTGTGCATGCAGCATGATAAAAGGTGCATTCAGAAATATATCCGACAAGTGAGCTCTCTGCAGGATATAAGTCTTCTGAAAAGGAAAGCTGAATCCTGCAAGCTCTTCCATTGCATCAGTGCTGCTCTTGAAGACAACCAAGAATAAGGTTTTGCAGGATCAGGCCCCAGAGTTCAGCAAAATTTACTTCCTGGCTGCTCTCCACGGCATTTAACAGCTGAAATGAAAAAAGGAATTAATTTCTGGTTTAAATCCTTGGCAAGCAACTTCATCTCGTTGCTTATCTTTTCAGGGGAATCAAAGGATCCTGCCTTGTTGCAGCTACTCATGGAGTAGGGGCTCAAGGGAGAGCTTTCTCAGATGAAAATCAGGTTCTGACCGATGATATTTTCAATAATCTTTAACAAAGGTGCATTACGAAAGAAGAGGCAATATAGTGGCTTCTCCAATTTTTCATTCTTGCCCTAAGTATGGTCAGTTTTTCAGTCAAAGAGTTAACTATTTTGTGTAGCACTCACCCAGCACCCTGCTCTTCCTGGTGGCTTCGATCAAATTCCATTTTATTGTGAAGCACTGCATTTTTGGAAAATGTAGTCCACCAATTTGGTGGTAAACAAGCCTTGGCTTTAAGACAAAGCTTGTTTTAATCTCCATGATCAGGCTACAGATCTGACCATGTTTTTTAACAAACCTCTTATGAAGAAATCCTATTCATGATTATTATCTATATGAGAATAAAAATGTCTAATTACCTTATATTAAATCTGTATTTATCAACTGTGGCTTTCTCTGGGAAATTGTAATTTGCAGAAATGCTCCACATTCCAGGCTGTAACAGTTGGAGGTGGATGTCCTTAAGGATGGGGAAAAAAGTTCTTTTTTAAATGGCACATTTACTAATTATAAAACGCTCTTATCTCTCTGCAGCCAAAGCCAAAATGAACATGTGCCTTGCACTAAGAAATCCCAGGATTGTCACAACTTGTGCCAGCTGTTGAGGTTATGACACCTGTGCCAGCATCGCCAGCTCTGCCCACTGTCATCTGTTCCAACTGTTCCATCTGCACTGTTTGTACCAATTCTCCCATTTCTGCATCTGTACCTTCTGCAGAAACGGGTCCAACAATGCCAGCTGTGTCATCGGTGCCAAATATGCCAGATGTTCTATTTGTCCACCCTGGGCCAAATCAATGTAGTTTTGTGCTCATTAGTTTTAGCTGGTAGATTCTATTTCACAAATTTTTGAGATGCACTTAGATCGAATCAATTCTAAATCCCCACTACAACTGCTTTACATCTATCTCACCATAAACAGAACTTTGTTTGTCATCCCTTGTTCGGTCAAAATTGTTTTGATCTTATTAAATCACACATGATGGTACAGGCTCTGTCTTAATGACAAGATTTATTTTTTTTTTTTTCATGTAGAGGATGTAGCTGCAGAGAAATGAACAGAAAAAGATAAGTCATGGTATCCAGGCTGTAAATAAACCCCATGGTTACAGTAAAAATTGATATACTGACTGAGAAAGCCCTGGTCCCAATCCCTTATTCCACTGCAGAACAGGAGAAGCCCACCCAATGTCAGCTTAGTTGCACCTAGCACATTAAGCTGCAAGGGAGAGAGGAAAGCAAAGCTCTGGATGTGTACTGATCATGGGTGTGTTTACCAGGGCTGTGCTAAAGGTCTGTTCTCCATGTGACCGTTCTGCTCAGGAAAGAGAGAGCTGTGTTGTTGACACTGGCCCTCCACAACCACCCAGTGGCTGCACCCAGTCTTGATAGCTTTTCTATTGGCAAGCTGAACCTGTATTGATTTGGATGACGTGGTTTGCCTTTTCTGTGCTTCAGTAATGACATAATATTGGGAAGCCAAATCCGTGAGTCGTTATTTATTTGGATTCATCACTTACTCAAAGGACTGTCCCAGTTTGTGTCCTTGGCCATATCCCAAAAGATCACACTGTTTGCTGAAAGTGATGGGACTTCTAAGTGTGTCATGTCCTCTGGGATTTGGCACTCTGGGTCAGTAAGGAAAGTCAAAATTTGCCACTGTCAGGTATCTCAAACATCTCAAAATCACAGAAAAGCTGTTGGAAGGGACCTCTGGAGATTATTTTGTCCAACCCATCCTGCTGAAGCAGGTTCACCTGAAGCAGGTTGAACGGGAACACACCCAGGCATGTTTTTAAAGTCTGCAGAGAAGGAGACTCCACAAGTTGTCTGGGCAGCCTGTTCCAGGGCCATGTTACCCTCCCAGTAAATAAGTTTTTCCTTATGTTTAGGTGGAACTTCCTGCGTTACAGTTTGTGTTTGTTGCTGCTTGTACTATCACTGGGCACCACTGAAAAGAAAAAAATATATTTCATGACAAAACCTAAGCAGACCTGAAGAAGACCATGACTGCATGGGCACTCACTTCACACAAGTGGCTTATCAGTTCCAACATGAGCTCTTGGCACCACGGTTCAACCTGTGAGTTGCTGTGTGTGAGGAACTGGTTTCTATCAGCACCTACGTCCCTGTGCAGTCATGAGTGTGTTCAATAGCTTGGGAGCTAAATGGGGCATCCTGGCACCCTAGACCTGCAGTGCTGGAAGTGTTGCCTGTGGCATCCATGCCCCTCCACCATGGCAGAGTTACTCATCCCCAGTGCAGACAGCAGCATTGCATTGGAGAGACACAGCTCTTCCATGTGGGGAGCTGGCTTTCCATAACGTCAGTCTGCCACTGAGCTATTGAAAAGATGAAAACTCCTTGTCAAACAGAGGCACAGACTGAAAAACTGAGTCAGTTAATTTAGGAAAGGGGACTGAGTTAGGGGCAAAAGGAGCATTTAATGGAGAGGAAGGCAGTAGGTGTGGAAGGAGGCTGGAAGTCCATCAGCACCTTGGAGATGTGCATGTCAGTGACCTCTGCCACATGCAGACCACTTCAGTCCTCTCATGCAGATGTCACCAAAAAATTTCATCTTAAAATCTCCTTGACCTCAAGGAGGTTACTGTGCACAAGAGCTTCAAAGTAAAGACCTACCTGACCTGTGTGATCCCTTCTTCCATGGGATTAAGAATAGGGAGAAAACAGAGAGACAGAATAAGAAAGAAATGTTTTCTATGTCTGGTTTGGGTAACTGAATTGGCAGCCAATGAGAGGGACAGATTTCTAATTAAGAAATAGCTCCTGCAGCTTCTCAGGCAAAACTCCAGCTCCAATCTGTGATTCATTACTTTAGAAATTCCTTGGATTTCCAAATTGTGCAACTGAAGGACATCCTGTCCCCCAGTCTGTGAGCTCTGCCACTGTGGTCAGCAGCCACCTGCCAGGCTTTGTCTTTACTCAAACAGCAAATGCCTTGAGATGGGAACCTTTTATTTCTCTGGTGCTGACAACTGTGGTCCCTGGTCTTCACCCTGACTGCTGCAAAACACCATCTGATAGTATTAATCAAATAATCCTTCCTCTGCTCCACAGTCACCAGCACAGGCTATCACTGCACTGATGTGAAGTGATGCATGAGCTTCAGCTCACCCCTGCCTCCTTAGCAGGGTGTATGGAGGACTCCCTGGAAAGGCTGTTCTTCCTCAACAGCAGATTTTGTCCAGGGCATAAAAAAGAAATATTTTTTTTTTCTCTGAGTCAGGTTGGCTAGGTCCTTTGAGGTATTTTTCTGAAGTAATTTGGGAGATTTGCTTGTAGCCCAGAAGGTGGAACAGCTTCTTCCCTCTTTCTCCATTTGTTTTCTTCTGTTTTTTCAGTGTTTACTGCAGATCCTGGGTTTGCTACAGGGCATTAATGCTTCTTACTATTGGCCTCAGCAGCACAGGTAGACCCTGCCAACAACACCATCCCACTAGGTGTCTCAGACAACTTCACTGGGAAAGAGCAAGGAAGGACTTCTCACCCCCATCACTTCATGCTGCCCTTGGCAGTGGGTCACACATGGGATTCTTTCCAGATTTCACTTCAGAAAATGAGAAGTTTTGGAAGCCAGGGAGATGGAGATATTACCAGATTTCAGTTGTGTCCTGAAGATATTTATTCCTTTTTTCCTTAAAGGCCATTACTCCATCACCATTTCATTTTTCTTGAATTCCATGAATCTCCCTTTCCTTTTTCCAAGCAGCACAGCTGATCCTTTAATTGCTCTGTTTGCTACTTACCTAGAAAATGTAGGTCACTTTTATTTGTTAAAAATAAAATAAAATAAAATACAAGACTGGGAATACAGAGAAGCTCCCAGTTTAACTTGAGTTTAGCTTGCACACTTAAAAAGGAAAGAGAATGTGGCTGAGAGGTCTTTGTGTGTTCAAACTTGGCAATGTGGATCCCTATTAAAAAATACTCACTTTGCTCCTTGCTGCTGCTACTAGTAACACTAACACGAATGTGCACACACACCCCCAGATGATTGTCTCTTTACTACCATGTACAGCTCTTGAGTTCACTGGGTATAAATAACATTCAGGAATTTATTTATATATAGCTTTTTAAATAGCGTTTTATAATTCAACAAAATAATTAGCAGCATGAAGAATTAAAAATATTTTATTTTCCATTCTTTCAACAGAGGCACTGTTAAGGTTGATTTAGAGGGAGGGTTTGCATGCTGGGCCAAAGCAATGTACTCTATCCCAATTAGCTTGTCTGGCTGGCCTGATCCTTGATCTTGCAACCAGCCAAAGGTCAAAAATGGTCCTCATCCCACATCCACCCTTGGCAGCTCTCTCTGTGGACAGGAATGCTTCATAAAGAGACTCTCCCACTCTGGCAGCCCCCAGAGGGGAAATTCTTAGCAGAAATCAAACAGAGCAATGGAAAAGGGACGTGAACAGAACTGAGACTGTGTTGAAGATTTTTATAGGTGATTTTATAGATTTTTCTCACCTTTTTTGTACCTTTCTGGTTTCATCTGGGAAATGATATCAAAGACAGAAGCATTCTATTTAAAATCCTCCAGAAGAATTCCTCAAAAAAAGGAATTTCCACAGCAAACTCTGCATATCAACAGCCCAATGGGTGTGACTGGAAAGGATTTTTTTCTTGCAGCAGTGAACACCCAGGCTTTCAAAAAGAATGAATCCGCTTCAGTATTTTTAGTTTTTATTGCATTCATTTAACAAACGTCATTACTTGCAGCTTAAAAAATGACAGTGAGTTTGTGTGAGCTCTCCTGACACTTTTTTCATTATCCTGGTGGGCAGCAGAAATAGGCAGGGGAGAGAGGAGGAAAGTGGTTGAAGGGTGCCAAAAACCAGCAAATATCTATGCAGACAAAAAAAAAAAAAAGTTTAGGTGGCACTGAAAAATTTGCAGCATTGAGCAGTGGTATTGGCTTGCCTGTAGAAACTTTTTTAAAAATATGAAAATAGCTCATTTGTTGGGTTTTCAAAAAATATCAGTTTTCACACTGGGCTGCTACGAGGGGTGGAAATTTTCTTGAAAAATTGTCATTTTATACAACTCTAATTAGCAAACTGTTCATATAAACCCACAAGCTGTGCAGCAGATTTCACTTCCAACATCTCTACAGACAAGATAGAATTTCACCTACTTATTTACTGATCATGTCACAGCATTCTTTCCTACTTGCTGATGACTGTTCAGTGGCTTATGTAAAATGTGCTGGTGATTTCACAGCATTTCCATTGGACAAGTGTCCACGTGCTGAAGCAAATCACCATCACTGGCATGCTCCTGTTGGCAGACTCGTTAGGCAGAAACCAAGGAGGAAAAGATTGAATTATCTGTTCAACCTGAGAGGTGGTACAACAAAAAGCAAGCAAAAAATGTGGATGGAGCTGTTTGGGATCTCATGCATTACTCTTTCCCTCTTTTCCCTCTACTCTTTCAGCAGTATGAATATTTACGACTGTACTTTGTCCTGTTACAGACAAACTAAGCCCAAGGGGATTCAGTCAATGCAAATAAAAGCAATGTTTGCAAGCATGAGTAAATCTCAGTCATGGTACTTGGCATTTTATGTCAAATGCAGCTAAAGTGCAAAATTGCAAGAGATAGAAGTGATTTCAGGACAGAACAGTTGTTGGAAGGTCACTGGAAAGAAGTGGAGCCTTGAGCGATGAGTCCTCCTTTCAGGCCATGGGTCAGGCAGGGTTGTCTGTGTTTCATATGTAGCTACTTGGGATGATTAAACCTAAATTAATCTCCTGTTTCTTTGAGGTGGTAAGCTCACAAATAGTGGTTGGATCTCTCATTCTTCTCTACAGCCAATTTGTAGCTTCTGCTAATTTCTTATATATTTCAAAATGCACATTTATTCCTGAAAAGTTTTTCACATTATCTTTAAAAATTACACTTGTGGGACACCTTGGAAGAGGTTGATGAGGAAAGATGACACCTGACTAAAAACAGGCAAATTTATTTCATTCTTACTGTATTGGTAGCCCATAAAAAGACAGTTCAAGAAGACATGCTCTGCAAGCATCTGCTCAGTATTTCTCATGAGAAGTTTGTCTTCTTCCTCTAATTGTCTTCTGTGATGTCATGGGGAACAGAAAACTCCCACTAAAATTTAATTCCACCACTTTTGCCATATTTAGAGGTACTGTTGTTGCATTAATATTACTTGGACTGAATGCATTTTGTTAAAATTGTTATTGATAATATTTATT
Source organism: Ceyx melanurus (assembly GCA_024611195.1). Lineage (NCBI taxonomy): Eukaryota > Metazoa > Chordata > Aves > Coraciiformes > Alcedinidae > Ceyx > Ceyx melanurus. Next base: position 27,763 of record JANHGL010019899.1, read on the forward strand.
TTGTCATTCCTCAGTATGTCAATAAAATGAAATATCCCCTAGTAGAAACAAGTCAAGTGAAAGTCTCCCTGTGCTCTTCACATGTCTCTGTAAATTTAAAACATTCTCAGATATGGTGTCTTAGCTTTCAAGAACTAGAAAGTATATTGCAATATGAGTTCTTGTTCATTTTGCCTACAGTCATTGTGACTTTCAATTTAAACACCACAGAACAATAAAATTAAACTTCTGTGTATTCTATTTAGTATATTTCATGTTTTATTTATCTGTGCCTTATTTGTTCATGTATATATATTTACATAGACAGTGAACACCTGTATGCTATTCTCTGATTTTAGATTTTGTAAACACTGTTTGTCTTAGAAACATAGAACTCAGAAAAATGTGCTTTTGTTTATCTTTCTCAGTACACAATAAATACTAATCCAATAGCTCATTGTGTTTAAAATATACTTATAGGGCTTGAATTTTCTAAGCTATGCAAGATATAGTCCTTCCCAAGACCCACCTATTCCCTTTGGACATACAATTTATTTAAAATCACCTTCTTTTAAAAACCAACGTAACTCAATTTATGGGCATGAAATGTCTGTTTAAAATCATACTCATTTATGCTTTTTTTTTTTTTTCAGTACCTTTCAGTTCTTGAAGCTGCTGTTAACTGAAATGAAGAAACAATAAGTAAGTGTAAAACCAACGGGTCTCATTGAAATGCAATAGCCCCAGGTTTTTATTATTTAGAGCTCCATGGAGCATGATCACAAATGTATTAAACTCACAGTCGGGTATTTTCTGCCATGGCTTTTGGTCTGTGCATTTATAAATTGGTAAGAGATCTTTTACTGCCTTTGCCAGATTATTAATCTGCCTTGCCTAATTATTCCTCTTCCTTGCAAAGCACTATAACTGTTTTGTGTGTAAATAAGGACTCCCATCCTCACTGGTTGTCCTTCTGTTTGACTAAGTAACTATGTTGGCAGTGTAGGGTTAATGGCTGGACTTGATGATCTTGAAGGTCTCTTCCAGCCAAATCATTCTATGATTCCATGTTTGGAAGCCAGGTTGTGTCACCTGGATTTTACAAATAGGAGTTTCCTTGAAATGTTGTTCGACATACATTGTGTTGCTGTCTACAAAATGGCAATGTCATTACCAATAAACACGAGCCTCTTAGAAGCTGAATGTAAATGATATTGTTCTCTACTACACAAAACATCTTGTCATTCATTTTGAATACTGCTTCTTTCCCCAGTAGGGACCAACTGCATGGTACTCCGTAGTGTTTAAAAAGTTCAAGACAGGAGTGATAACTAGTCAAACTGTCTTTAAGAAAGACTGAGTAAACTGGGATGGCAAGAAAGAAGACAACAAAGTGAGAAAGAAAGTGAGGTATTGAGAAATGCTGACAGAAGACTTGGACATTCAGAGGCTCAGATTTTAACCAAGAAAGCTCACAGATTGTTATCTGATGAGAAGGTAAAGAGAACTCAAAAGAATCATGGAGGGGACATAAGAAATTTGGTTTCACATGACTGTATCAATGACCTAGAGATACTCTCATTTTTCTGCAGAGAAATTGCAAGGGTCTTACACAAAAAGAAATTATGACAGATATCTTTTCAGTATTTATAAGCTAGATTGCTGGTTTATCATTTGACTTTCATTTGCTGAAATACTGCACCTACACATTTTATGGTAGTGGAGACAAGATGTATTTTCTGCCTTTGTTTCTGCAGGCTTCTCTGGTGCAAGGGACATGTTGGGTGTAGCAGGAGATATTATTGTAGCCCAGGTGCAAGGGTTAATGCTGCAAACCCTTTTTTTTTTTTTTTTAGCTCCAAGTTCAGAATTGATTTGCTAGAAATTTAGCATATGCCAAAGAAATATAATCTGCCTTTTCACAGCTCCACTAGAAGACAAATACTGTCACAATTACATCCTTGGAAACATTAGGATTTTAGAAAGTGCAGCGATTTCTTAATCTTGATATTGATAAATTAATTTATTATCAGTGTTATTTGGCTTCTAAGAAACTTTGCAGGCAGGCAGACCAGACTTTATTCTGTCCAGTTTCTGTACCACTCCCTGGAGGCAAGCTGGACCATCTGCAAAACTGAAATGCCCAGTACCTACCAGGCTGTGCCAGTGTTATGCTGAGGAAAACCTCATGAGTATCACCTTGCTCTGCAGTGATTCCCCAGGTGCACTCAGGCTCTGTCAGCTAACCTGTAAGACAGACTAGATTTGCCTTGTCTCAAGTCCCTCTCTATAACATGAGTATAATGCAGCTGCTTGTGGTCAAAGTAGTGTTGCAAAGGGCAATGATCAGAATCCATGCTTAGAGCCCTGCAGAGAAAATGGTGGGATTAATAATTTGTTATTCATAGTACAATTTGAGTCACACTACAAGAGGGGCTTTGGCAATAGCACAGCTCCTGCTCCCTAACTGTGATTATTTGACTTTGCAGATATAACATACCTTTAACATCTTAAAATGTCACCGTTGATTTCAGCAGAATTGCACTGACCTGTGTCTACTGAAGGTTTACTCCATCATAATGCTTTTGGACAGACATGATGTCTAATCGCAGGGGCTTGATTATAAAGGTCTCTGAAACTCAGATTTGTTTTGGTTGGTTGGGGATTTTTATTTTTTTGTTTTGTTTGGTTTGGTTTGGTTTTTTGTTTTTAATTATTTGTAGGAACTTAAATCGAAATCCTAAAGGGAAAACAAACATCCAGGATGAATCACTGGGAGTTTTGAGTAAAAAGAGGTGTAAATAGAACTCAGGACAGTGGCAAGTTATCATACTGCTACATCTATTATATGTAAGGTCAATTAATAATTTATTTAATGAATGTGAACACTGACTTGGAATGTCAACGATTGAAATAAACACCACCCACTGTAAGAGAAATATCTGTCTCTGTACTTGTTCTGTAGTTTTAAAAGTGTCTCTTAAGTTCAGAGATCCATCTCCTCTCCCTCAAGAAAAAAAATGTGAATGTTTACCACTTCGGCCTGAGTGCTACAGGCAGAAAAACCACAAGAGCAGAGCCCTCAGCACATCAGTATGCTGAAGACACAGCCTCGAGTGACAGAATGGTCTTAAAGGGCTAAAATGAAGAGAGATTTGGTGAACTTCCAGAAGATGGTTGAGCCAGGAGAGGGATTGTCTGAGCCTTTGCTTGTAAGGGCCACTCCACGCTGCTGTTCAGCAAGAGGCTTAGCAGGCAGCAGGTGTGGGATGCCTGTGGCTGCTGTAGCCGATGTTGCTTGGCAGGGGTTGTGATGGTGCACGATCATATTTTGAGCTTCTTCAAAGGAATGAAAGGAATGAACAGAGGTTACTGTAGTGCACTATCAACAGAATAACCCCCATTCCCCACTTAAAGTAATAATCCTCTCTTTGTGAGCAGCAATAATCTGCAGCCAGCATGCACAAAGTAATTTGGAATTTTCTTTCGCTTCTGCACAACCTGCAACAGAAAAACACAGACAATACCCAAAATAACTTGGCAAGCCATTTGCTTATGTGTATAACAAGCAGAAACGAGTAGGATTGCACTAAAAAGAACATTGTAAACCCTGAACTTCGCTCGGTGAGCTCATGGCCCTGCATAAGTTTCCACTTGTTAACAGATCCTTCATTTTTTTCTTCCTAAAGCTTCATTTTAGCAGGTGAAAATGGTTTCCATGAGAAGAAAGATCAAAAGTCAGAGTAAGTACATTGCTTTTTCTTGGGCTAAATGTAAACTATTACACTTAGCTGAGACCCTCTTATTGATGCTGAATTACAGATTGAACAGAGTGAGGTTTATTGTCTCAAACTACTTGTGCAGAAGTGTTTTTGGAGCTTGTCAAAACTGCAAACAATTATGCACAAATTTTAAAGGTTGTGCCACAGTTTAAAGGAGTAGTCATTTCTTTTGTCTTTTGATGAAGAGACGGAAATAAAAAACAATGGGTTTATATTTTTCAGATAACCTGGAATAACCAAGAAAATTATTATTTCTAAAACCTTGAGAAAATAATGAGAAAAAAAATTTAAAACTCCCTAGTCTCATCAGAATTATTTCAGAGGTATCATATTTTCTTGAAAAGAAGGTATTCTTGATTTTTCATCATAATAAAATCTGATAACTGGAAGTGCATTCTTTGTTTCTTTCACATGATAAATCAAGCACATTTACAATTATGCTTTGTATTATACCTTGTATTCCTAAGTTCAGTATATTATCATAAATTGTTGGGTATAAAAGTGCAGGAGGAACACGGTTGATACCTGAAGTTAGAACTACTCCAAACACACTACCATTAACAGCTGAATACCACAAGTATTAGCCTTCTTACTAACATGATGAGCAATGGCCATCTGTCTTCACAAAGGATTCCTGGCCAAAAGTGATTACCTCAGTCCCAGTAAACTCTTGAACTTTTCCACATAGCAATAAGGAGTTTAAGGAAGGAGATACAGAGAGATGGCCTAAACACTCAAAGGTTTATTTAGGTGTTTAACTCTTGTAGAGTCTCTCTCTTCCACCTGTACTGCAAACTCTTCCAACAGTATGAATCTTCTGTTAGGAAGACATAGATTTAAAAAAAAAAATAAAAATCAGTGGAACACTTTCCTGTAAATACCTCAGAAAATCTGGTTCGACTTCTCTCACCTCAACTTGCTGAAATCTGAATTAGTCTATTAGCATTTAGTTAGATTAGGTTTACTCCAACTTAATAGAAAAAGGAAAATAAAAAAACCCACCGGAACAAATTGACTTTCTGAATTTTAAATTGATAACGTATATTGTATCAGAGCTAATATATTACTTGAATGTCTGCTCACAATGCTATGTCAATGCCTCGTGTCAAGCATCTCTTGACAGATATAACAGAAAAGAAACCCACAACCCCAGGACTAAAAATGTATCAGTCAGCGTGAGATAGAAAATTAGGTTTTTATTGTAGTGGCATGCAAAACCCTATTTCCTCAGTGTACCAATACAGAATGAAATGTGTATCTAGTTTATGTAGAATTACAGAGCTTGACCATAAAATCAGAATATAAGTGTTTAGCAAGATCAGTATCAGCAAATAATTGCAGACAGGTTAAGGCAAACATCTGCAGATGGAAATCCGTGTGGATATTTGCAGCCACATGATCCAAAAGGAATAAAAAAGCACCAGCCAGGAAAATGGATCTTTCCATGTGAATCCATTTCCTTGAGAAAAGCCATAAGTTGTTAGAATGAGGTGGTATATATAATATATAATCCAGGCCAAAAGAGTAATTGCATTTTCAAAGGTAAGAAGACAGACACCACTATCATTGAGAGAAAAAATAACACAAATTGCCATGAATTGTGAATCAGTAATGACAGGGACAGAATGAAGGCTTACTTCAAATATTAAATAGGTGAAAAAAAAAAAAAAAAAAGCAAGATAATACTATTTGGGACAAATGGAACACTTTTTCATTCATAGACTCCAAAGCATTTCATAAGAATGAATAAATTCCTTCCTCCTGAGTTTGTAGCTCAAGTAAGTAGGGCATAGATGAGCTGCAGTGACCTTGCTAACATTTGTCTTGCAGTGCTTTCATAACTGCTAGCATGGAAAAAAAAAATTCCATATTTTATAATGGTTGTAGGTACCAAACTTGTAAAGAAAAAAAAAAATCTCAGGAGAAGGAAAGGAAGAAGATAAGAATATGAATGGGAAGTAAATAGGAGCAAGGAGTGTATGGAACAGAAAAGGAAAATCTACAAGAGAATAAAAAGAGAGGGTTTGTACAAGTGTGTAAATACACACACACTCACTGCAGATGCACACACACAGATTTACATAGCACTTGTGAATTTTTGATAGGGTACCTTGAGGTGAGGCTCCTGCCACATGCAGATTATGAATGCACCTGAGCTCTGCAGCAGGGTGGTGGCAGGGGACCCCTCCGAGTCTGGGCTGCAAGTCACTCCCATTAGCATCACCTTGAAAAGTGTCATCAGGAGTGGTGAGATGGGCATTTCTGATGACAAGAATGCAATCAGCTGAATGACTAAATAGTTAGGCTTCCTGCTGGAAAGTATGTTAGTCCAATATTAAAGCAGTTTTCTGCCTCCCTTTTTTATACAAAACTGTGAAGTCAGAAGTTTCTTACAAAAAAAACCCCTGTATGTTTTAAAGTCAGTCAAAATAAAAACAAAACAAAACAACAACCCCAAAACAAACAAACCAACCCCCCCCACCCCCAAAAAAACACAACAAAAAAAGTAATCCTCAAGAGATTTGAAATCAATGCAGACAGTTTGGGAAAAATTTGTTTCCAAGTATGACACTACACTGAAAATCGATGGGAAATGGTAGCTTTTTGTGCAGGAATTCTTAGCCACATCTGTTTGCTTTAAAGACATCCATTTTAATGTGTTTGCTTGTGTTCAGACTGCAGTAATGCAGTGTCTCAACAATAAATCAGTTTCCTCTGTTTTGACTGATGGTACTTGTGCCAAATTTTCAGATCTCTTCCTTTTGTACTAAATAATTATTATAAAATCAATCCTTGGATATTTGTAATTGATTTCCCATAGCAAGCTTTATTTTATTACTTTTATTTTTTCATTGCTGCTTTTCCATCTAACTAATATTTCTTTAATGATTTTCTCTTTATAATTATCTGTAGTGGAAAGTAACAGTAGAAGAGCATTAAATAGTTAAATAGTGAGAAACGTGGAAATAGTCAAATTGCCATTCAGATTAAAAGTCAATGAAGCACCCAAAAAAACCCCGACCCCAAAACAGTATTTACAATATGCATCATCAAAATGTAACAAAAACCTTTCTCATTTAAATATTTAAGGTGTGCAATTATTTTGTTTGCAAGTGGGACTATTTATGCAAGAGATGGGATACTGGGGACCTATTTGCTAAAAATATTTAGGTCTGTATATGAGCATCTCTGCATTTTCCACCACTGCAAGCCATTGGTTCAGGTTCTTTTGGACCGGGTTCAGTCCAAAAGAGCACTCTTCATTTCCAAAAATCATGATTTCCTGACAGCCATGAGCATTTACTCTTATGGCTCAGGCTGCACAACACGTGCATTTGTAGTGTAAACATGAAGGATGACAATGGCTGTGGGTCTCAAAGGACAGGAGCAGTCTCAGAATAAGATTTGGGTAATGTATCTTGAGCAGACTTTCTCCTAGATGACAAACATTTGAGATGTAAAGATTTCTTTTTTAGCTCATGGGAAAGCAAAGCTGATCTGAAAGAGAGAGTCTAAGTACCAACTCTGCTCACAGTGTGTAGGCTGTGACTAGCATCTCAATTTTTACCTACAGGAAGGCATTTTTGTTGTCATTGCATGACTTTTACAATATTTGATATGATTTCTCAAGACTTTTTGTTTGAGGGAGGGTTAATATCATAATGAACAAATAACAGATTACGAGGAATTCAGCACACCAATATTTGCATGCTTTGTTACTCCAAGGACAGCACTCTTTTTACTTCTTACCTTTTATGACAGCTGTTTACAACTTGGCATTGTTATTTTGAAGGAATATTTCAGGTGTGTTTCTCATACCAGCAAGGATGGTGTCAAAGTTCCTACTTTGCCCAAGGACAGAACTGCTATAGGTAACAGAGGAACTGCTAAGCAATATATAGTATTTATGGCTAGGTGGGCTGCCTCGAAATGTGGAGTGAAAATTCTCTGAGTACCTCACAGAAATATGCCCTGAAGGTTAAGGATTCAAATGGAGCCTAAATAGAAGAAGGGGAAGTCCTCTAAATAAAAAACATTCTGAAATACACTTTAACAATAGTTTGAATTTCAGGCCTGTTCATACACCCACTGATCCTGGCTCAAGAGTCTCATTGGAAACACAACATTAAGTAAGCCATTATAGTGGGGAAAAAGAAGCCAAGCTCTTTGACCTGATCAATTCTGCAAGGAAAAAAAAAAAAAAGCAGAAAAAATAGTCTGTGGGCTTTTTAGGTCATATGGCAACTACCATATAACATGAGTAACTCAGAAAGATATACCAAGATCACTGAGTAAACCAAGCACATCCCTCTCTGGAGAAAGCCCTGGAGATGTGTTATTGTTATTGCTTCAACCCAGTAGATTCAAAAGGAAAGTCATCTGGATATATTAGATAAAACAGAAGCATTCAAATTATTTTCTTGAAGATAATGATTTACACGTGTCTAGATAAGAAAGGGCTGATATGATTCAGAGGGTGGGGAATAATAGCAGGAGGGTCATTTAGGACAAAGGGAGGAGGAGGAGAATACTGAGTGGCTGAGGCATGGGCTGGGCAGGAGGAGAGTGCTCAGGAGTGGTCATCCAGGGAGACTCTGCAACCTGGACCAACCTGCTTTTGCCATTCAGGGAGGCCATGTCAAGTCTGAAGACAAGAACCAAAATCAACCAATGCCCAGCAAACATCTGGAAAACCCCAGTGGTAGGGTAAAGCTGGAGGAGCATCAGCCTGGGGCTCTGAGTCATTCTGGATCAGGGGAGTGGGTAGCCAAGGGGACTGCCTCCACCTCAGGGGTGAAATCAACACCAGCAGTAATTCTTTGCAGTGTTGTGTCTTTGTCTCTACCAACAGATAAATATTTTATATATATTTTTTGTGAATGAGAGTACTCTTAATACCAACACTTCTATAAGCAGGTAATTTGGAAAGGTGAAGTTTTATTTGAATAATACTAAGAATTACGAGTCTGGTTCTTTTTTCAGACATACTAAAAACAGTGAAAATGAGTGTTTTTCACCAACATATATTTAAGCATGTAAATTTAGAGAAATTTTAAAGATCCATAAGAGTTATGAGGTTCATCTGAAATTTGCAATTGTTCACAGAGGAATTTATACTGAAATACATAAAAGATATCAGCCAAAAGACAAGGTGTACTTAATGAATTAAAGATTTTATTTTTCATTTTAACTATAAAGGAGTGCTGAGTTTCTCACTTAACCCAATTTCATATTAGCTGAGTCTGAATGTCTCAGTTCCTCCTCAAACTTTCTGCCATATCTCCATGATAAGACTATCATAAAACATACCTTATTTTTTTGTCAACAAATGTAAGTGCTGGACTTCATGAAGATTTCAGCTGTTCTGTTCTATTCCCTTCTAACACAAATGTGTCAAAATATACAATATATTTTTATATATTTATAATATACACATCACTTTACATACTGCTTTACAGATGGGTTCATTTTTCCATAAGATTTTAAAGGTATTTGTAAATATACAAATACACATACAAATGCATAAATTATATACTAGTTGTGTAGTTGTTCATCTTAATAAATGTTTTGCATGGTTCCAGAGATACACATGTAGGAAGAGAAAATGTGCAAAAATAGCTAATGTACTAACTAAATGGGAAAAAAAAGAAAAGTGAAGAAAATAAAGTAGTAATCAAGAGATGTTACATTGCTTACAAATGAAAGACCAACATCTAAACGCTATCAGAAACATGAAACTAAATTTCACTACTTACTTTTGGCTAAAGGGAAATGGGAAGCATGACATTTAAAATCAGTGGCTACTGAGACCCATCTCATTATTTTGGATTGCTAGATAATGAGGCTGAAGAACAATAATCAAAATATAGAAACAGCAGGTTCTTCAGATATCTTTGCTTGTTATTTCCAGTATACCTTTACCTGACAAAATATCACACAAGAATAAACTCCAAGTGTAGCTTCAGAGAATCAAAAGTCCTTTAAGGCCTCTAGGTGTGATGAATTTTAGACTCCAACAAATATATTTTTATTTCTTTTTCATTGGATGCAACCGATCTGAGTTTTATAGTTTGTGAAGTGCTATCATACATACACTTTTTTTCATCAGCTTACCTTTCCAAGCTTATTTCTATGCAATTTTAATTTCGGGTGGAAAATAATGTGAAATCCCTTTAAATTTGGTTGGAAGCAAAAAGACATTTCTTTATCCATTCCCCCCCCCCCATCTGCAATTCTTTCACCACAGTTCCACTTCTGCATGTAGCACCCTTCTCTGAAATCGTATTAAGGGGAATTGCCTGGGGTTTTTTTTTACATTTGATACTCATTTATTACCTTTCAGAAAAATTTCTTACATGTAGTATCAACATGTGATGTCAAACATTTCATATACATGTTTAAGGGTTATCTTCAAACCAGTGCAGAAAGTTGTAGTGAGTCATTGCCCGACTGAGGATGATTCATCCCCTCAGCACCTGGAACTGAATCATCCTTCAGCAGGCAGCCACTGGCTGCTACCTTTACAGACACAAACACTGTCTCATAGATAGCAGTCATCTACATTAGGATTTTGCTTAGCTTGTTATTGCAACCATTAATTGAACAGAAAAGAAATGGCTAAACAATGCCAGTTTTCAGTCTGAGAGTCTTCAGACCATTTACTCCATCCTTTGGATGTTTTCTCATGTCCTTGGAGGATACTTTCCAAACACCCAAGAAAAATACCTGAAAATTTTGTCACTGTTGTAGCAGAACACTGTTTGTAACAGAAATCAAGATTCATGTACAGGGGTCTCATCAGTTAAGGGAATATAGTTCTTACCTCAATACAGATTAAAAGAAAAAAAAGAAAATTAGTGTTTTAGGATTAGTGTCTTCTAATTTAGCAGAAAAGGGGGGGGGGAAGTTGTTTATTCTAAGATACTGTTTAGGTAAGATAGATCTGCTATGTCTGCTATAGCTGTAATAATGTAAATAAACATTCTGGCTTATTACAATGTTTACAAGCACTAAATGAGTTGTAAATAGTACATCTTCAAAGTAACACAGCTTGTGCACAGATGCATTTTCCCCCTTTATTACTGAAAAAAAAAAAAAAAAAAGTAGGTATTTGCCATGAACCTTCAAGGCTAGTATTCAGATACCATAGGTATCTGTCATTCTAGAAAAGTAAAAGTCTTCTGCAGGTTTCACATCTACCTCAGAAATCTTATGGATCTTAAATGGTGCTAGATACCTAGAGACTATAACCAGAATCATCCTTCACTTGAATTAGATAGTATCAAAACAAGCTGCTTTACCTCTCTGCTGCAGAATAAATGCTGCTGCTTTCCTGCTCTGCCAGCCTATTTTCAGTTTGTAACAAGATTTACAATAGTTGAAACAAACAGGAAAGTCTAGACTGCAGCTAATGTTTTCTGAAAATTCTCCTGTTGTTCATTTAGAAAAGTGGTTGTTGCATGAGAATGAAAAGACAGACTGCTATGGATGTAAAATAGTGTGCATATATAAATACAGATGTCTTCTTGGCCATTTCTGAAATGAAGGCCAAATTCTCCCAGATCTGCCTCAATAGGCAGAGCTATTGCTTCGTTTCTGCTGAATCTATTTCCTTTCTTCAAATAGAATAATCCTGTGAATTCTATGCTGTGATTGTTTGTCCCATTTTATTTTCATGATTGGACAATATGACAACATGTTTGGTTATCACACCAAACTGGGAAATATCAATAAATTCTTATTATCAGAAAATTATTCCAGACTTCTTTCAGCTGACCAAACAAAGCCAGCAGATTATCTACAACATGCAAAAAAATGTGGTTTCATATATGATATTCTCAAAGTAATGTAATAGTTTTTCTTTCAAGAGATAGATTTCAAAGTGTTTTGAGATTCCACAGATTATTAACAATCTCGTTTAAAAAAATAATAACTTTGTAAAGTCTTCTTGTCTTTTTAATTCTTTTCTTTGGGGTGCAGCACCCTCAGCGTGTGGGAGAACCATGGGTGCTCTCCAAGGTGCTGAAACATGGGACTGGACTTGGGAGAGTTGTTACTCAATAAAAGTATTAAGATTTAAAATTAGCATCTTCAGTTAAGTATGAATGAAAAATAAAGAAAAAAGAAAAAAAAAAGAAAAAAACAGAGAACAAGCCAATTTATTTGAAAGCTAAAGATTTAAAATCCAAATTAATAGGATCAATCTTGGAACAAGGAGCTTTGATTTAAATATATACATCTATTCAGATCACATTTAGATTCTACAGAGTACAAATGAGAAAGCAAGCCAATGAAGCTAAGTAACCTTCAGAAATGTAAAATAGCATCCTTTTAATTTAAAATATTTGGGAAGGATCTTTCATGGATGTTGAGTTCCTGGAAAACAAAGTTGCTGAGATCTGCCAGACAAGCTGAATAATATAAAGTTCTTGTTGAGCCCTGAGCTATCAGTATGTTCATTATTAATAAACATTGCTATTCTTTCTTTGCATATGTCCCCCAACATTTTTTCACTTGGCAGTGGCTTTTGTACTTATCATGAACATTTGTCCTGAGAATTGAGGCACTGCACTTACTATCCATTCCCCTTTAGTACTAACCTTTTATATGAGAGGATGATGTGGTGAGTAAGAATAAGAATAAGAATAAGAGTAAGAATAAGAATAAGAATAAGAATAAGAATAAGAATAAGAATAAGAATAAGAATAAGAATAAGAATAAGAAAGGCTTATTCCTTTGGACTATTGATGTCTTTTTCATGGGTGACTAAATGGCATTTTTTAAACCTACTTTTAATTTGATTTTTCTTGTCCACTAACCCAATTAAAATGAACAACACGGTATAAATTAAACTTCTGCTAGTACACTACCTCAAATTTCAGGGAGAATTTATTAGTAAAGTCTCCCAACCATAACCTCTGAGAGGTAATTTATTTAGAATGCCTTCTTCACTTCTTACTGTGTTTTCTAAATTATACTAAGATCACATATAAAAAGTCAAGGCATAGTTCCTTAACCATTGAAAATCAGGACTACTGAAGACAACACAGTATGTCAACATTAAGATGTCAGGAAATGGTTTAAATTACAAAGTAATGTAGAGATACTTTTACTAGAATTATCATTTAAGAAAAAACTTATCTACATTATAATAACAAATTAATGATAGGGTTGTCACTAAAAGGAATTATTTTACATAAGCTAAAAAAACCCACTAAAAATATTTCTTCATAAGTTCTTCCTCATGTAATTAGTTTTGGACACCTGAATCAAGAGACTGTATAAAGGAAGAATTAATTTAATCAACAAGCAATTCTCTAGGTACTTCATCAAGAAGAGCAGTTAACAAAATAGAAAGACATTTCTGGATTAGAAGACACAAGAGTTCATTATGAGAGTAAGCATAATCAGGCCAAAGTGTGATTAAAAGAACATTCATTATAATTGGAAACACAGAAACAGGTATTAGAAGATTTTCAGAAGACAATGAAAGAAATTTCTATCTATTTGAAGGATGTTTTTAAAAATACAGAATATAAACAAAAATATTACTAAAACTACCCCAAAGACTTCTTGCACTTCTTGCAAGCATGCCTAAAACAAGCACATGAGCTTGGAACTGAACTTCAGCAATAATTTTCTTGCTGATTTTACCAGTTCCTAAAAATTTTATTGCCCTTAGGAGTACTTCTCAGATCACTTTATACAATGCAGATATTGATGACCTTTACAAAGGACTACTGAATTTGGAACCACAAATGAAATGTAGCTTTGTAAATGTATAGGGGTTCAAAAATTACCTGTAAGTCCAAAAGAGTGAACAAAACAAAACAAAATTATCCCTTTCTGACTGGTCCCTTTCATCCAGAGACAACTCTTCCATAGCTGTAGGGATATTTAAAAAAAAAAAAAAAGGAAGACTGGCAATCAATAAGTTCATTAGCCACTTAACTGTGAAATGGAGCTATGGAATAAAATAATTTCAAAATCACCACAGAGAGGTGTTGAAATCCCATTGCAGATTTAATTACTTGACTTCTCAATGAATCTCCCATCCTAGATAATGGACTTAATATTTAGATGTAGTATTTGAAGGTTGAGAAACCCTGCTCACAGATTATACTGAGAAGATGATGCAGTTCATTTTCCTGGGTTGCAAGGTGAAGATTTAAATCAGTATTACTTGAGATTGTTAAGACAAAGGTTGGATATTTGTATCTGTACCTTTTCAGTGCCAGTAGCAACGGCTATATCTTTTTTTTTTTTTTTTTTTTTTTCTGGAAAAATCTCTTAGGTTATGATACACTTCCTTGTTTATAAAAGAAAACAGATTTCCACTAAAAGATAAAAAGACACTGAATGCTACTCATAAGCTTGTGCTTGTGCTGCTCTACTCCTAGGAAATTAAAAATATTGTTACCAGATGTTCCACATGGTCCCATGTGCTGAAACTGGGGAAACTTATGCCTACACTGTTTGAGAAGCAAGATGCAGAGAAGACAATGGTGCTTACAAGTGTAACGTGACACTCTGAAGAGCTCTGCTGCTCCACTGCTCTCTAAACTTGAGGGCATCAAAGTTTCATATGTTTTAGCTTTGTTCCATAAGGTTATCAAATTGTCTTCTGTTGTCATTTTCTACACATCTTCCAGCTCTTAATAACTTTTGAATACACTCTCCAATTCCAGTCAATTTTGCCAGAGATACAGAAATCTCAAAGGCATTACTTTTCTACAAATACTGTGAAAATTCGTAGCTAAGCAAGGAAAAGAAACACAAATAAATGTTTCCTCACTCCCTCCAAGAGAAAAAAAACCCCTACAGTACTGAATTCAGTAATTATCTGTCACATTCTGTTTCTAATCTGAAAATATTTTTTATATCAACTTTACAGTTTGCACGAACTCATCTAAAGGCCACTTAGTTCAAATTTAAGTCTTATGAAAATCTGCATTCTGTCTTGTGAACAGGGAGCTCATCAACCCTCTCTACTCAGCACTGGTGAGGCCACACCTTGAATATTGAGTTCTTTTCTGGGCCTCTCACTATAAGAAGGACAGAGAAGAGCTGGAGCTTGTCCAGAGAAGGGCAACAAGGCTCATGAAGGGCCTAGAGCACAAGTCCTCTGGGGAGTGTCTGAGGCAGCTGGGGTTGTTTAGTCTGGAGAAGAGGATGCTGAGGGGAGACCTTATTGCTCTCTACAACTACCTGAAAGGAGGATGGAGTGAGGAGGGGGACAGCCTCTTCTCCCTGGTGACATGGCCAGAGGGAATGGATGCAAGCTGCTCCAGGGGAGGTTTAGGCTGAATATTAGGAAGCATTTATTCACTGGAGTTATCAAACTTTGGACTAGTCTGCCCAGGACAGTGGTGGAGTCACCATCCCTGGAAACATTTAAATGTCACGTGGACCTGGTGCTTAGGGACCTGGTTTAGTGGTGAGCCTGCAGTGTTGGGTCACAGATTGGACTAGATGATCTTAAAGATGTTTTCCAACCAAAGACATTCTGTGATTCTGCACACAGTGGGAAATACTGAAAGGAGTTAAGAATAAAGGGTTTATCACTTCTTCTAACCTAGAGTGACAATGTTTTGTTGCCAAGAGAGAGCTCTAACAATCAACTTTTTAATTTTGCACTACAAGAAACGAAGAACATTTAGTTTGATGCAATATAATCTAAGAATCTAATAAAGATGGTAATTAGCATAGCACTAAAGCATTCATTCCTTCTGTAGCTGCATTCTGTATTATCAAATAATTCCTTAAAAATTAAAGAAATTGCTGTGAATTTGTCAAGTAGAAGGAAGACAATATTCAGCTTGTGTAACTTTAGAAATCAAAATTACACTTTTGAATTAAAAAGCAAATTTGCTGAGACCATCCACAAAGTGAACAGAGGCAAGCAGGTTCTTCTAGGAGGTGATTCCAGGCAGGATTCCACTGACAACACAGAAATCCTCAGGAGATTTGCCCTCTAACTAGCATCATGACTTACACTTCTAAATGTGCAGTTGGGAAGTTTTATCAGGAGTGCATATCTGAAATCCATTTTCATCTTATTCCATTATAACTCTATAGTCAGGCTCAAGAGTTATTATTAATTCGATTAATCTACAGCCTGTGTGAGGATGTTAGCAATGTTATATTTTGTAGATGATGCAAAGGAATTGGTTTATAACTTTTTTCAAGAAAATAAGAACAACAACAGTGTTAAGTGCACTTAATCTTCTGTTTTAAGATGAGCATAATACCTCAAAGTATTACTGTGCAGGAAGAGCCATGAGTTATTTAAACATTTCTGTAGGGTTTTAAACATTCTGATGAATCATTTATAATTAGCTATGATTAAAAAGTCACTGTCGAATAGATAACCCCAATGAAAAATACAACACAAAACACTTCTCAACTCAGATTTTTTTTATTCTGTTAAGTGAAAAGATTTACTATAATTATGATCACATACAAGTGATTCATAAGGTTATATTATTGTGGGAGAGCCTACTGATAGCCATCCCAATTGGCTAGTGAAGGGAAGTATATGTTTAATGTTCATTTGAAATATCAGCTCAAGTCAGTGTCAAAACTATTTTTCAGATCAAAAAAGGACACAAGTGAAAAGACTTCCAGAAATAAGTGCTCTGTAATAGAAAAATATCAACCATATGTGCATTACAGATTTGCAGATTGTTGCAAGGTTGACAATCAGATTTTGACTCCCTAAATACTCTCAGAGTTCTAAATATAATCTCCTTCTATTCTCTCCTCCCCCCTCATCACTCCTGCCAAACTGTTGCTATGTGCAGTAAAGTGATGGTCTTCTTCAACTTGTAAAGACTGGATTTGGTTTGTGAGTAAAATGATATTTAATACCCTGGTACTGACATGTACTAGTGTAAAACATAGGAAAGAAGTAAAGGATCTTTCCAGGAATCAATATTTGTCTAAGCAGTCTTGGCCTCTTGAAGTTTTCATTAAAATTTATGCTAAGTTGGGTAGATATATAAGGTTAATATTTCTCATCATTTTCAGCCTGGTAACGAAGGGAATTCTTTCACTGTTAATCTTTATGCTCATCTGCCTCCCTGCCTTCCAATAACTTTTTATCTATGTGCCCTCTTCCAAACACATATCAAAGCAGTGAAAACCTTAGAGAAAATAAATTTCTAAAGTTCTCATGAAATCTGGCCACTCAGTGGAGGAGTCAGTTTTCATGCACCACATCTTCCCAAAGACCCATGAAAAAAGCCCTTACTTTATTATATGTTGAATTATAGTGTACTCTGCAGAGTATTGCATTCATTGTATTCATTCTGTCATGATTTATTGCACAGGAAAAATATTTTACATGGTACAAAATCTTAATTTTTCCTTTCTTAAGGAGATCAGATTGCAATCTTTCACTATAAAGCAACATCAGATTATTTTTTTTTCAATCTTTTAAATTCTTTCAGCAGTTTTTAAAATGTTGGCACTGGCTGGACTTAGTATTCTGTATTGATTTATTATTTATTATTTAATATTATTATATTACCATATCTAATACGGTAATAAACCAAAGATCTAAAATCATTAAAATTAATAATAAAGTTAACTAGCATTAATTCACCCCAAGAAGTTTATTGTGATAATGTCATTTCAATCCAGAAGTCATTTAAATAAAGACATTGTATTCTCAGTGGCTTCAATGTAGATTCCCCGTTAAGGATATATTAAATCTATTTCAAAATTCCTTGCAGTTATTTTGGATAAGAAAATTACTTTTTGAAAGGAGATGAAGACTAGTTCTGTGAAGACAACATACTGACAGCTTACTAAAAACTTCACCCTAGAATCATCTATAATAATAGCTTTTTCTTGGTTTACAAGATTAATAGATTATAGAATGAAGCAAATTTTGAATTCTTTACAACAGTAATAAGAATTCTTATCTGTTGTTCTGAATGAGGAATTGTGAAGAGTTTTTAACATAACAAACAGACAATTATGGGTTTTTTTGACAGAAGGAACAGTTACAGAGATAACATAAAACTCTGAATTCTCATCAGTAAATCCAAACCTCTACCTGAATGAAGTTATCACAAAATGCATGCACACGCATATGTAACAAAACAGGACAAGAAAATCAAATGCAGAATTTACAGTGCCTCCTGTGGCAAAGCAAGACCATGGATGAGAGCTCCTTTTAGGCCATTGTGAACTGACTGGAAAGATATTGTTACAGTCCACTCACAGTTTTCAAAGTCTACTGATATAAACATGGATCATCCCTTTGCAAGCAACAGATGGGACTCCAAAATTTATACTGCAGCTTTACTAAGTGAAGGTCTTGCTTTCCTAGTGCTGTTTGATTTTCTTCCTACTTCCCACTTTGTTAATAAAATGTTGTATTATTATAATATTTTTCCTTTTTTAAAAATTCAAATTCCTTGGTATAAAATCCATAATTTCTGTCAAGTGGTATTCTGCTGTCCTCAAATTATACACTGCTCTCCAGTTTATAAACTGCTATAAAAATGAAATCTGAAATAAATAATTTGCCTGCTGACTAAATCTATTAGAAAACAAACTACAGCACTGCATTTTAATGAATTAAATTAATTAATTGTTCTAATATTAACCTGAAAGTTATTACTATATAAAACCCTAACTGTCTAGAACGGTAATAACTTTAAAAATATTAAGGAATATATTTCAGTTTTTCTATTTTGCATGATAATTGGCTTAAAACAATTCAGGGAAGGGACAATTTTGCTACGTTAAAGATTTAATTCTTTCCATGGTTATGTATATGCCACTCTCACAGAAGTCAAGGACATAATCTTGACTCAAGAGTGTCAACAGGAAGTCAGAGGATTAATTAGCTAAGAAAAAAAAATCAAATTCTTATAAGAAGAAAATTTCAGAGCCAGAATTGTTAAGGATAATGCTCAGGATGTTAAGATAATGAATGTCATTTCTAGAAAATACACAGCATTCTTATTACAGATATTATAATCTTAACCATCATTTTATAACATTTACTTAAAGTTTATTTTAAGAGAATCCTTGTTTTTAACAATCATCTTAAATCCTAGTAAACTGAAGAATTAATTAGCAAGCATGGAGGATCAGCAAACTAATGCTTTAGTCTGTTAAACCATCTGCTCAGGAGCACCCTGTTCAAATCTTGGCATTAGGAGAGGATGGATGAATACTTTTGTCTCTTGTACTTAGTTACAACTTGCCATTCTTTGCTAATGCACATTTTTCTTCCTTCAGCTAATGGTATATAGCTATAAAGAGGTCAATAATTTTCCATATTTCTGTTATCTCAAAGTTTTACTAAACAGATTGCTAATAAATTTGGCAGAAAAATCTCACTGCAGCCATACCTCTTATTTCATACCAGATTCTTTTATATCTTAGGTATGTGTGAAGGAACATATTCAGCATTATCTTCCAGTAGCTTTGCCTTGTACAAAGCAGTTCCATACCCAGTTAAACCAGCCAAACCAGTGAAAGGTAACTGAATTCTTCAAGGCAATCTGTCCTTCAGTTCTGAAGACTCCATTAATATTTTAGTACCTCGTTATATTTCATTATTAACAAGAACATACTTATCAGATCTGAAGAAAACCTTGTTGTCGCAACCCCAATCTGTCTTCTCTAAACTTTCATGAGAGTTCTTTGATTTCATGTCACAACTTAGTTTCCAGAAAATGCGGGTACTTTCTGACACGTAATGGATCAAGGCTGGCATTTTGCAAAGAGGGGAGCCAACAGGTAGCCAACATATTTTTATTGTTGATACTAAACCAATTTTCTCATGCTTCAGCCCCTTTTTTACAGGCTGGAAAGACAGAGAGCTATCTCAGCTAAAACCAGGTGATTTATACAGTAGGGAAGCTGTCCAGCAAATCACTCTGTGAAGTCTGCATGGTAGGAAGGGTGCTCCAAGTAACACTCAAAGAGTAAAGTACCACTGATAAGCCAATTATTTGCCAAAGACTGAACAATGTTCAAAATAAAGGCAAAGATCTGGACTAAACCTGGCAAGAGATGGCTTCCCCTCCTTCCATCAGCTGCCAGCTTTCTTCTCAACTGTTTCTTTCTGACTCTTCAGGCAGCTCTGACCCTCTCAGGACCACATGGAGAAATTTTTCCTAGTCACAAAATCTCCAAAGAGAAGACATTTATCTAAAATTTTGTCCCTCTCTCCATTAAGCTTTATAGTCCTTGATTTTGCTGAGGCATTACAGACTTGATCTTCCTAACTAGCCTCAACTGCCATTTTCTCATTGACTTCAATTAAGTGAGGCCAGGACACAGATAAGTTTCTGTGTAAGAAATCAGTGCATGATGGTAATTGTAGAATTTTATTCAAAGACATTTTTTATCTGTGTTGATGAAATTAAAATGGCATAGGAAAGAGAGAGAGGGAGAAAAAAAGCTCAGGCAGAAACCTTTTTTTTTTTTTTGGTTGCTTCTGTAGTAGATTGACCTACCTCAGATAAATCTGTGTACCATGGAAACTATTTTCTCACTGAGGAAAAATTTCTGAGTTCAGCTGAAGGCCTATACATCAAGTTAAGCATATAGCTAAACTGTGCAACTGTGTAATCTTACTGCCCTCTTCCCATCCTTCCCTCCTGTTGTTTGTCATCCTTACTGTCATATCTGGTTTCAAAGCAGAGTAAGGTCAGTGGAGTAGGGCACGTGCCTTCCTCTGTGTCTGTAGAGCACCAAAGTGTGGGAGTATGGGAAAGAAGGGGAAGGAAAACAGTTTTTTGGATCTTTGGAGAATAATTAATAAAGCAATAGTAACATGCTGTAAAATCAATGCTATTTTGATTGATATTATATTATCAATTAATATAATTATGATTATATTGATATTTGCTCGGTCTTTTATCTGAAGTCTCTACTGTGTTCTGCATAATTATAGTGCTGCTCAGCAAAATACAGGTGGACAGAATAGTAATTCCTCTATTGCTGTCTTGCTTTACTGTATATTCGTGGTGAGCCTACACCCTGCAGGTCTACAATAATAATAGTATGAGTCTATATATTAGTACCTTCTGTAAGCACTGGTGAACTGTGACCATCTGGGTAAAAAACATATTGCATTGGCATATTGCCCCCTGACACAACCTCAGAGGCAGAAATGACAGAAATAAATTGAGACTCAGAGAGTAAAGACAAAAAAAGAAAAGAAAGAGAGTAAAGGAGTAAAGTTATTTAGAAGTAAATGCAACAGAAAGGAAAAAAAAAGTTCTGTTTTCTCCCAGTGTCCAGTGGATTGCAACACCCCCTGTCCACATTTTTCCTACGTGTCTTACATGCATTCTGCAGCTCTTTCTAGTCCTGAGGAACCCAACTGTCATGAGAGGCAACTTCAATTTGGCTGGCAGTGGTTGAAGTCCTGGTGTCCATGTGCCTATGACAATGCAGACAATCCAGACTCACAGCTCAATAGAAACTGAGCGTGTTCCCCCCTTTCTGTAGCTAAACTTGTCACATTTAGATGTGTTTCAGCTTTTTAAGAGCTATACAAACATGTAAGCCACAAGTTTTTCAGGCAATACCTTGGCTTGAAAGTGCAATGTATCTTTTAAGCAAGTTCGTATAAAGCAAATGTTGTGCTCCCATTTGTTAGTTTCCACTAATATTTGTGTGTGCTTTTCCAAGAATGGCAAGACAGGCAGTGAATTTTAAAGCAGAGATTGTAAAATGACCTACTGTCCCTTATTTATTTATGTATTTTTGCTGTATTGGGCAGAAATGTAGTTAATTTTTGTTAAAAAATGCATTCTTACATGGAGGGAAGCTTATTACCTGACATAAGGAATGAGGAATGAAATTAAACTGAAGGCAACGTAATCCACAGAGGCAGATAGAACTGGTGCTCTGCAGGCACAATCTTCTCCTGTCCTATTTAACTATTTATTTTCAGGATGTATATCTCTGCAGTCATGGACCCTATCACTCAGGTAGTGATAACATGTTTATGTTGAGTGAAACAAAAGATACATCCATTTTGCCTCAGGATACACAGAATTCGTAGAGATTATCTGCAGATTTTCCCTTTGGTTTCCGTTGAAATTGAGATTATAAATGACCATATAAAAGTTCATTATGCTTCTCGGCAATACCATTAGATGACAATGAGTGGATTTTATTTGGTTTTATTTTATGATTCTGTCTTTGGAATATGTAATGTCAGAGGTTCCCATTTTCTCCTGAATTTACATGTAGTACTATTGTCCTTACCATATTAACTGCAATTCTTTTTTCATTAGCATATGCTGTTAATATGTTCATTAAATTCATGTCACATTGTAATTAATCTGAAAATGATGTCATTTCTGCAGAACCTACAACCTCATTATGTTCACAGTATGTACATCACAGCCATGTTATTTCTGAAAGAGGCATGCCTCTATCTGGTTATTAATCAAGGGGTCATTTCTGCCCAATTTACAGTGATTAACTCTTTAAAAGAAATCATTCTGGATCTTTGGAATAAGATACTAAGCAATAAAATTATTATATGCTTTAATAAAAAAAAATAGTATTTTCATAGTAGTGTTTATTTATATAGTACATTTAAGAATCCATAAAAAAGGAAAGAAATTAGGTTAGATTTAGCACACCAATATATAAAATCAATATATAAGGCTAAGGGGGATAAAAAACTTAGGAGCAGCTAATAACTATGAAGTTCCAAACAGAGCAATGATACTTGATATAGTAAGAAGATGGTGAATCTGATCTGAAAGTCACACTGAGAAAAAAAAATAAATTCAATTAATAGTTGTCCATAGTGTATAGATAAATCAAAATTATCCTAATCAAGTATTGCTAAAAATGATGTTTATTCCCTGTATTAGTATGACAGATTTCAGTTCACTGTCTCATTTTCAGCAATTTGTAACAAAACAAACAACTGAAATATTCTTTCCTCGTAGGTAAATGTTATACTCTCAAATAAAAACATTTTTACCATGGTGCAGGGTTGTTGCTTTTTTTCTTAAACGTAAACAAATGTGCTTTTATGTCAGGTTTCCCAGGGTGATTTACACCCAGTATCTATTAATAAATGTAAGCAAACTTACTGTCAATGTGAAAGAGTTATCTCATAGGTGGCTTTTGAAATGAAAAAACCTAGGATGCTCGACAATACCAATACACTAATAAGAAATTTGCAGTCCTTAGTGGCAGGGATTAACATACAGCAGGAATGCCACATACATTCCTGATCTGACTGATATCAAATACCAGGACTTTCTGTGGGCCAGGATTTCCCACTCAGCATTTGGCATCTGAACAGTTGATTGCCAGTCTACCAGCCACTGCCCATGCAGATTTCATGCTGCCTCGGGTCCCGGGTCCTTGGGAGGAACTGCAGCAAACAGAAGGCACGTTCCAAGAACCACACCTTTAGTATTTCAGGAGCAGCACAGCATCAACCATCAAAGGAGACCTTCCTTTGTGAATAAATGTATTTTAATAATTGATATTATGGCTGTCTGTAAATATTGATGGTTGAGAAGATACTATAATAAAGTGTTTCTGAGAAAGAGGAAGACTGAACAGTACATTCTAGGAAAGCAAGTAATGCTTGGAAAGGTCTTTTAGCTTCTTCTTAAAAAAGGTCTGTTAATCAAATACGTAAGAAATTTTGCTTTTCTTCAGAATTAGCAGGATGGACTGCTTAGGCTGCAGCCTGTTAGCAAGAAGAGTGTGGCAAACAAACTTCAGAGTTCTGAGAGGAAACTCAGCGTATTTATGAATGGAATTATTGGTGTGGTTGCCTGCTGAAGCAAGGAAAGGACGTACGGCCCCCGGAGGCAACTTTCCAGTCCTGTGCCAACTCATGTGATTATTCAGATCCTCTCAAAAGTCTCTCTGAAGTCACAGCAGCACAGGGCAACGGACTGATGTTTCCAATGCTTGTGGAAGCCGGTGGGATGCAAAATGAAGGTAAAGTATTTTTCAAAAAGTACGTCCTGAGGAAACATTATTTGTTTTGTATTGCTTTTAAGTGTAATTTTGAGAAACGTCTTCCGTTTTTAGAATAAATTCGGTTTGATTAAAATGCAAACAGGTGCATTTCAAGCAATCAGAAACACCCGTTCCCCCTTTGCAGTAACAGGTTCTGACACAAGTCAGTGAGAACTCCATGTATAATAGTATAATAGACCCATAGATGCATCTAGGCAGAAAATTCATCTTTATTATCGAAACCGTGAATGACAGAAAAACACACACGCACTAAACTCATGTAAGTCCGCACACACAGCCAGCCATTTAGCCACGAAACAGAGCACCGAGGGCACCAAACCTGCCAACCTCACAGTCTTAACTGGGTTGCAGGATCATGCTCGGCTTTAGCTGCAGCAGCGTGCAGGCCAGGGATGCCCAGCCCGCCCAGCACCCCTGCTAAGCAGGCAGAACTCAGCACCCCGCAACGCGGCTGCCCCGCCGACTGCGGTTCCATTTCTCCATTGCTCGTGGCAACGGGAAACGCCGGGGAGTGACGAGCCGCTGAACGGTGCTGTCAGGTTCCTCTAGCTGTTTATTTACCCACTGGGCTAACTGGAAGTCTGCAGATAATTGAGCAGTGTCAAGGCTGCTGCATCCACTAAACACTTCAACGAGGGATGAGTTACAGCTTCCCGCTGTGGCACTTGGCAGTTTTATTCTCGGAAGAGTTTGCGGAGCTAACCGGACCCCTCCCGGGTACCAAGGCAAGATGAGGGAGTATGTAAATGCACGAGGGCGAGAACAAAGGAAATAAAACTCGGGACGTATAGAGGCAAGGAGATGTGCTGCTGCGAACTCCAGCCGCAGAGGGAAGCGGGGCAGCGGCGGCGCCGAACGACACCGGGCGGATTCCTGCTCCCAGCAGGGACAAGAAGCGGCTCCGTCTCCGCGGGTCCCGGCCCAAGACCCCGGCGGCTGCTCCCCGGCAGCGGGCGGGCGGTCTCCCGGCCTGGCAGTCACCGCCCTCCGGCACCAGCCTCAGCCTAAAGGAAAAGACCCAGGCGGCGGCGCGGCGCTCGGTGCCTGCGACCGCCGCCGCCCGCATCCATCCTCCCGCTCGCACTCGCGGCCCGGCTGCGGGATCGGACACGCCGTCCCGCTCGGCTCCCGCCCCTGCCTGCCTACCACGCCCCCCCTCCCCCGCTTCTACCCCCCGCTCCTCCCGCCCGCTCCCGGCCCCCCGCCTCCCCCACCGTCACCGCAGCCGCCCCCCTCTGTCTCGCTCCCCCCGCTCTGTCTGGCGGCCCC
>JANHGL010019901.1:0-15801 GCA_024611195.1 Ceyx melanurus
ATATGCTATATAAATCTATATAGCTATATAAATCCCTCAAGCTATAAATCCACAGCTGCTCTTTATATAGACTAGAGCAAACAGCAAAAAAAAACCAAAACCCAATAAACCAACCCCAAACAAACCATCAGGTAGGTCAGTTTCACTTACAAGCTTTAAGAAAATTGTTTCTTAACAAGTTATTTGCATCCTTATATATGGAGAATGCAGCTAGTGCCTCATTTTGCTAATCCCTATGTTGTTGTAGTTCTCAATAGAACTAGGATCAGGTCTACCCCTGCTTAATTGTGAATTGAACCCCACAGAGAGCAGCAAATTCTGTCATTTTACATGTTAAGTACTTTAGAAAATGAGTTAACACTTTTTTTTAATTATTATTATTTTAGCATAAACAAAATATTATGGATAAGAACTTTCAAGAAGAGTTTACAGAAATGATAAAATTTACACCTCCTTTGTATAAACAACGCTACCAGTTCATTAAGGATTTAGTGGGGAAATACAAACCGAAGAAGGTTGGTAAGTTTTGTCCTTTTATGTTAGAGATTTGGAATAGTTAACGGGTATCTCGGGCAGACAGGAATTGAGTAGAATGGAGGAGCCATTGTTAAAACTGAAGTGCTTTAGCAGACACTTAACGATCGTGTTTTGGTTTTCAGTGATGCATTTAATTAATGTTAATTAATGGGAAGAGGGGGAAATGTAAGGAAACAAAGCCGTAGCATTGTACACAGCACTTACACATTGTTTGATATCTCATTTGCAGGTGGCAGATCTAGGATGTGCTGACTGCACACTTCTCTGGATGCTGAAATTTTGTAGTTGCATTGAAGTATTAGTTGGGCTAGATATCTGTGCAAATGTGATGAAAGAGAAAATGTAAGTTAAATGTAGATTATCATTTGCTTTTTCTCAAGAATGAACAGAAGTTGCCTTTTATTGTATTTAATGTTTCTTTTTTGTGTATTTTGTCTGATGTTCTATTTCCCAATGAATGTTTTCAATACCCTGTAGGCACAGGCTGTCTCCTCTCCCAGCTGATTATTTGCAGCCCTCTGAACGATCCCTGACAATCACCTTGCATCACGGCTCAGTGGCACAGAAGGATCCCTGCATGCTTGGTTTTGATCTGGTGACATGTATTGAGTTGTGAGTACTGTTTTTCCTAAGTTATCAGGGTTCTGTTTGGAATTTTGTCCATATTCTAAACAGACATAATCAAACCCTCCAAACAGAAGAATTTTTTACAGGGGTTTGTTGGGTTTCTAATTGGATTGGTTAAGAAGATGAACAAGATGATAAACTTATTCTTTACAGAATAGAGCACCTGGAAGAAGCAGAGCTGCTGAAGTTTCCTGAAGTGGTGTTTGGTTTCATGGCTCCAAGCACAGTTGTGATCAGTACTCCAAATTCTGAATTTAACCATCTGCTTCCAGGAGTGACATCATTCAGGCATCCAGACCACAGATTTGAATGGAACAGGAGGCAGTTTCAAAACTGGTACATTTATTGATCATCATATGCAGACAGGTGTGAGTGCTCAGTGATGTGAGAACAGAGCAATGAGGCATTTTCAGAATGTTTTGTGTGTGTGGTTTGGTATCAGGAGAGTTTTCATAACTACTGATCTGCTCAAATGTTGCTTTGCTGTTATGAATAGTTCAGCATGCACTGTGAGTTCTGCATTTTTTGATGGTTAAGTTGGCTTTTACTGTAACTGCTCTGCAAAAAATATTTAAAACTTTTACTTTTCTATATCTTTATTGCAAATAATGCATTTGAAGTGTAAGGTGTTAATTAACCTTTTCATATAATAAGACCTTGCTATAGAAATACTCCATAAAAGTTTATGGTTTTTTTATGGGTGGTTCTGAAATAATTTTGTTCTCTAAAACTGGTGGTCTCTAACTCACTTTCACTGCATTTAAGACAGTAAGCAACTGATGACATGCATATTCTGTATGGGTATTTTAGAAATAACAGTAATCTTTGGTTGCCTAAATCCTAAACTTATGCCTAAATTTACTGGTAGTAAATGATTCAGACTATGGCAGGCACCTGATTAAAGCTCTGATTCAGCAGTTGTGACAGTGCTTATCTGCAGGCATGGGACTATTGGGGAAATTAAGCTCAAGCACTCACAGTTAAAGATGGGTTCTCTAACAGCAGCAAACTTATCACATGGAAATATGAGTATTTAGTATGATCAGAATGTTTTCTCTTTCTTAGGGCTCTGGAGGTTGCTGGACACTATGATTATTCAGTGGAATTTACTGGTGTGGGGCACCCACCAACAGGAATGGAGACTGTTGGGTTTTGTACCCAGATAGGTGTGTTTGTTAGAAAATACCCTCGAAACAGTGAATTTCCTCAGGCTGAGAACCCCACTGAAGCAGTTTACAAAACAGTTAAGTATTATTTCCCCCCTTTAGGAGGATGAATAAAGAGTAAAATTTTCCATGACCTGGCTGTGAAGATGTTCTTACTGTGGTCTCCTATTGCTTTCCAGTCTTAGCTCTGATTAACACACAATATCTGATTAAAAAGAGTTTAAGTTCATGATTTGTGTTTCAAATTGTATACAATTACAATTTATTAGCTTTCTATGCATCTATAAAAGCATTTATTGTTTTACTCTGAAAACAGAATTAAAGCCATAGTTGTAGACTTGATTTCCAGATGACAAGTAGTTTAGAATCTGTGTAGCTGTGGAACTGTCATGATGAGTAATGTGGGAAGGAAAAGAATGATTAAAAATCATTAAAAGAACTGTTGGGCTTCAACTTCTACAGGTAGAGCTTGCAGATTTAAACCTGATTTTATTATTTTTGTGGCATTTCATTAATTTTTCTAATTACCTTTGTAGTTGTAATGCATAAAATCAAGTCATATTGTTGGTTTTTCTGTTATCTGAAGATGTTTAAGGTAATAAGTGCAAATGTATCAAATTAAAAATGATGTTATTTTAGAAGCTCTTTTTGACAAGCAAATGTTAAAATCTGAGCCTGTGACAGTGGTAAACATCTTATATATTCTTGTATATTATGCAGGTCTTCAAAGCAGTGTATCCCAGTCTCAAGGATGAGAAGTACCTGCAGCATGCAGTGGTCAGTGAAGTTATTTCCACAGCACAAATAATTAATCAAAGACTGCTGGACTGTTTAATGTCAGAACATGATGATGATCCTACTGAGAGAAAATCCAAATTCCAACCTGCAATGAACTGCTTTTCAGAAGATCTTGGAAAACTGGGAAAAAGCACAGTAGCATTTGTCAGTGGCAATGTGGTTCATGTACCTCTTACAACAATCTTTTCTTTTCCCAAAGTCAATAGACTGTGTGGTACCTTAGAGAAATTGTGCAAGCTTATTGCTGGCAAGGTCCCTCTGAGCAGTGATGGCTCTGCTGTGATGGTCCACACTGAACATGAAAATGAAGAGAATTAGAACACAGGCTTCTCAAGCAAAGTTCAAGTAAAGTAAGAAAGTGTTTTCTGGGTTTTTTTTTTTACTAGCTGTCAAATGGGGTGTTCTGTTTGCTAACTGGAAACACAAAAGATGGGCATTTTGAAGGCCATTTAGAATTTTAATAACTGAGTATTGTTTATGGTTAATTCAAAGGCCTTTTCAGTCTGTTTCATGTTTGTAAAATATGAACATTTCACAGCTTGTTAAAATCCACAACCTATGTAAGGACTGACAACTTGATAAAGAGCATGACTGTGCTCTACCTTTTTGGAATCCACTTGAAATGATTAAGGTGAGAGATCAGAAATAAAGGGAAAGAGCAGTTATAATTCTCTGTATTGAAAAAAGTACAGAAAATGTAAGAGGTTGAACTCAGGGTGTTATAAGGAAGCTTTTTGAAGATGAAATGTTTTGGACTGTATGTGGCAGTATCACTCACCAGGAGGTGGCACACACATATCAAAATACATCAACCTTAGGTTGTTAAAAACTGTCAAATCCAAATAATTATCTTTTTTTCCCACACAATAAGAAACACCACCCACACAAAAAAGGGCTGTATCCTGAATGCAAAGGAAATAATCTTGATCATTATTGAGCAAGTTAAGAGGAATTAATTAGGATCAGAATAGCTGAAGAGAATGTTTCTGATCAGTGTTTTAAATGAATAATAACCAAGTAAGTGGTGTAAATAAATGCTAAAAATATTCCATCACTTATTTAAATGAAACCCTACTGCCTAGTTGTGAGAGCTGGAGTTGCTAATTATCTGTCTCTCCAGGATTTTCTCAAATAAATGGCTAATTTCTGATGGGTTTCAGTTCTGTCTCCCATGGGTTTTGATAGCTTTATTCCATGATACTATATTGATAAATTAGATTTGGATCATTCAGTTACAGCTGCATTAAGTGTAACTCATAATCCTTGTTGAGACTTTCCTATTTTTCTATTTAAACTGAGTAGAAGAAACTTAGGGAAAGGTTTCTGCAATGACAGAAAAATTCTTGTGCAGAAGTTGTTTGCAAAGCTTTTCACTTTCCTCCTTATTCAGAAAACACCTTTGAATGAGGTCCTGGGTGTAAGCAGTTCACTGGGGACACCCTGGAAATGAAAGGCAAAACTTTGCTACTGTGCTTAAATTCCCCTTCACATAAGAGGAAAAAAAAAGTTAATTTATATCTTTTCTAAAGGAAGCAACAAAATGAAAATAACTTGTCCCACAGAAATGTTAATAAATGTATTAAGATGTGTTTGCCTTTCCTCTTAGTGGCAGATCAGCTCTGAGCTCTGCAGAGAACTGAATCACCTCATCTGTCCCAGAAACCTGCAGTGGTACAACAGGTGAGAAGAGAGCAAGTGGAACAGCTAGGGGGTGAGAAGGCAGAACTACCTCATTTTGCCTCAAAAATGATAGAATGGCATTTTTCCCCATGTTAATCTTTTCCTTGCATGTTGTTTTCTCATGGCAAAGGTCCACAAAATGCACCTAAGTGTTTAGTAACAGCATTCAAAAAAATTCCATGGCTAAATGGCACATTTTCCTTATAATTTGTATGTCACTAAAGCACACAAGCAGAAAAAGCAAAGCAATAAAAAAACCAAGCAAACCACAAGCCCAGTGATTATCTTTGCAGGTGCTGGTATTCAGTAAGGTGAGTAGCATCTATAAATGTTTTTTTCACCAATCTACTTTTTAATGTAAGAACATAACTTCTGCAGTGCCAAAAAACATGGTTATTTTGAATATATTGCAAATATATTCAATATACACACAAGTCATTTTCTTAGAAATAGAAGGTAATTTACAAAGTGAACTATGAAAAGTCTTCCTACATCTTTACATTCACCTAAGGAGGATTAATACTGTTATTTGCAAGGTGAGGAGGGACTGTACTATATATTATATACTGTACTAACACTCTCCCCAGATACTGATAGTTGTGGAGTCTGCTGAATAATTAACCTACCAATATGCCTCACACTTGAAAATTGATTTGATTTGACTACTCCTGGTTAGAGTAGATCTGTCAGAAACAGTAGCAGTGTTACTGAGTACTGGAAACAACTACTTTATTCAAATTTCATGCATCTTTTGGGCTGGCAGTAGGATTATTTTGGTACAAATTAGTTAAGATAAACTATCATGCTCTTGAGAGATAGCTGTATACTAGTAGTCATGTAGTTTCTCTTTAAACTTCCCATGGAGGACAGAAATGCATCACACTTCTATTCATAGCAGCTAAAATGAAATATTTTTATTATTTTTTACCAATTTAAATACTTTAAAGTTATTAACAGTAGTAAATAAAAGTATGTAAGTACCATAACTGAGAAATAGTTTATATACATCAATAACAGTACACAAGCTTTAAAGTCTGACATTAAAAAACACAAATAAAAGTTTAGTTCTACTATGGATTTAAGGCAAACAAAACCTGCTTTTCCCAATATACCCTATTAAGTATGGCCTACTTCAATAAAAGTGTGAAATCACACTGAGCAGAATTTGAAGCATTCAGAGCTTTAAAAATGGCCACACTATTAATATTTTGATTTAATCTAAGACTGATAACAATACAATTAATTGTAACATTTGCAGTTTAGAAGGAAACACAGAGGAGCATTGGAACATGGCTGTAATTCATGCCTGAATTAGAGCCATGCTGCTTAACACATCCCTTTACAAATGGATTCTTTCAGCATTCACAATGAAAAATCTAAGAGTTTTCATCTTTCTTGCCTGTCAGGCAAATCCCTATTTGTACAAATATAAATACAGTACATGAGCTTTCATGTAAGCATGGACACATTAAGTGCTGCACAGTGAGATTTCTTTGGAGTGCAGAGTACATCTAAAGTGCTTCTCTTCATAAATTATATTGATAATAGTATAGATGGTTACCTAGTTTGAAAGCTTACATTTCCTAGTAAGTAGTTGTCTCCCTTTACCTCCCTAAGCCCACAAGGCAATGAAAACACCAAGCACTAGCAATGAAGGAGTAAGCTACAATAAGAAGTTTGAAGTGGTAGTAAACTACTGACTAGGTTTCAAACAGAACTATCCCACTGAATCTCCAGATCATGCATGATTGAAGGGAGCTTGTGGAAGCAGCTTTTCAACTCCAGATTTAACAAGCCAATTGATTGATAATAAAATACTCACTATTTGGATGTGGAATCCTACTACTTTTGTCACTTGCACAAAAACAAATGCCACATTTGATGCTTTTAAGTTTCTAGGCTTAATTTGCAGTTAACTCATTACTGGGTGGTTTATATATTTCTTTTTTGGTAGTGCATGTGAAGTTCACATCTACTGCTCAAATGCAGGATGAAGTTATTCTCAGTACTCCTAAGGCTTTGGGTATGTTAAAACATAGCTGGGCTTTTTTGTGGGGGCCTTGTGACTTGATGATCATTTAGATTTGATATAATTTACTAGGTTCTGTAAGACTAAAAACAGGTAAGATCAAATGGAGTAATGAAATTATTCATGTTCATTTAAGACCAGCTTTCAGAAGTTTCTTTTAGAAAATTCAGGAACACAGTACACCAGTACAAGTGATCTCCTATATAAAATACTGAAATGCAATTCCATTCATCAGGCTTCCAAAAAGCTTTCACACCATTTAAAAAGCAAGTCATTCCACTAAAATAAAATGGAGTTTACAAAAAATAGTCCAAGTGTTTGCACAAGGTAGAAGTTGCTAAACATTGCCTTCATACCACAGAAGATGAAGCTCTATAAGCAAGAGGCATTCCATGATTCTTCAAACACACAGAGTTTATTTTGGCTTTCCCAACTTTTGCAATGGAGGAAACAAATCCAGAAGTAACTCCAGAGTTCCAAGTTTTCCTCATTTGTCACTCTAGCGTTTGATCACCACCTGCTCATATGCTCCAGAGCCAACTCTGAAACAATGTGTGAAAGAAGTTAGTTCAATTCCATTTAAAATGGCATCTAGACAGCATACAGAACAGCAAGTTTACTGGAAAAAAAAACAACCAAGCAACCCACACCTCCCAAGAAAAAAACCAAAAGCCACCCCAACAAAACAGGTAGTACTGCAAGAGCTAAATGTGCTGGAGAGAAAAGAAGCATCATTAGTATGATGCATCATTAGATGCTAGTATTGGCTGTGAATGAGTTATTCAGGCTACATACCTGTTAGGTAGATGATGGCTTCCAAAAGAAGTGCTTCCACCAGGGCCTACAAATAATCTCAAACCTTCTTCTGAAAAGCAAGATAAAACCAAATCATTTTTTTTTTAATCTGTTTTGTAACTGATACTTCCAGATAATAATATAAAGAATTAATTAAAGTTTACATGCTCTAGGTTGGAAGAACCTTTGTTGTAGATTTACCCCTTCTCTTTTCAGGTTTATTCTCTGGAAATCTGCCCAAGTCATGCAAGGGTCTTTTACACTTTTTGGGAGACAGGATGAAGCAAACAATGTAGTGATCCCTATGGATAGTCCTTACTACAAGAAATAGGGACTATGAAGAGAGTGGGTTTTCCTAAGGCCTGTAACATGCCTCTGTTTTTCTTAAGCTTCCCCTACTTATCTCCATACCTTCTGCACTTGAATCTAAACTGAAGTCTTGACTCTGGAGTATTTTTTCAACTATATCATCAGCATCAACTCTGGTAGCATCAACCCTCTTCAGCTGTGACTCCACAGAGTCCTGCTTCACAGGATGTCTGCAAGAATAAATAGATATAGTCCTCTTAGAAGTGATAAATTAGTTTGTGTTTTGCTAGATAAGGTTTTCAAGTGAAGTGTACCTGCAGATTTTTTCTGATGGTGCATCTTTAACAGATCTATCAATATTATCCTCAGTTACTTTTGGCTCTGTCTCTTCACATGGCTCTAGAATACTTCCAATTCCTGTTGAGGTGCTGCCCACTGAGGTGTTTCTCCTGTGGCAGAGATCAGACAGACTGGATGATCTGGAGTGACACGTGCTGTATCCTGTGGAGAAGGTGCAGGAGAGCTAGGTTAGGTATGCTCTTCACAGCCAAAGTCATTTTACCATCCTGAAAGCAGAATTTCTGCTTTTGTTCTCCTATTCTCCAGGACCTCTCAAAAATGATGGAGAGTGGCCTGGCAATGACCTCTGCCATCTCCCTCAGCACTCGTGGTGTATCCCAGCAGGGCCCATAGACCTGTGGATGTCCAGTTTGCTCAACTGGTCTCTAACCCAAAAAAAGAAGAAAAATCTTCCTCCCTCCAGAATTCCTCTGTGGTTTTGGAGACCTGGGACTCCTGGGAGCTGCCTTAGAAGTAAAACCAAGGCAAAGGTGGCATCAGTAACTCAGCCTGCTCTCTGTCCTCGGGCACCAGGGCACCCACTGCATCCAGCAGGGCCCACACTGCCTCTAGATTACCCTCTTCAGCTTAAGTTTGTCCAGTAGCTCCCTGCTCAGCCATGCAGGTCTCCTAACTCTCTTACTAGGTTTCCTGCTCTTTGGGCTGCACTGATCCTGAGCCTGGAGGAGATGGTGTTTGAATATCAGCCAACTTGCTTGGGCCTCTTGCCTTGTTACCCTCCCAACACCTGAAACTCCAGGGAAAAAGCTCTGAACATCCAACTGTTTTTTAAACATATAAGGTATATTTATTTTGTACAGTCTGAAACTGTGAAAGTAAATAAACCCCAGTGATTCATAACAAAATTGTTAACAGTACCTGACAGTTTTGACTGCTGACTTGCATAGCTTGATGTTCTGGAATGTCCACATGCACCAAGTTCATCTGGAACTGAGGCACTCTTTGATGAGATATCTGCAACATGTGCAAGTCAGATAGTGTTGCCAAAGCCAGCCTAGTTATTCCTTTGCCTGTAATCTTGATTAGAATCAAATGTCAGATTTCCCAGAAGAATTAGGGACTTGACACTGGTTCTCTACAAACCTTTGGAAGATTCAAGTGCTGCAAAAATACTGTGTATATTAATATGCAATCCTTAACACACACACACACACACACACAAAACTATGTTTCTGTCTCAGTAAAACTGAGAGCACCATTAGTTTAGAAAGATTTTTAAATGAAATATAGTTCTAGATTTGTCTACAGTCAATGTGAAAAAAATTACCATGCTGTGCATAATACTCTAGTAAAATAGTGTGCTAGATGTTTTCTGGCTGAAAAAGTAACTGTGATTAAAACAACAAGCTGTGTTTAGGGTGGAAAGTAACAGGCTGTGGAAGAGCCTGAAGCTTGTAAACCAAACCAACAAAAACCAGCCAACAAACAAAAACCCCAAACCCCAAATTTCAACCTGCAACAGTGTTTTAATTGTATATTTTTCTAACAGTCTAAATTTCATAGTAGCTACTTCCATTTTAAACAATACTTGAACTTTGATCACTCTAAATTTACTCAGTTATGCATATATCTGTGACTGATACATTGAAAATCAAAGGGCAAATTAAATGCTCAGTCAAAATACAAATCCAAAGCAAATAAAGAAATGTTTCTTCCAGAAAATGAAATATTTTAACTGTTAAAAGGACCAAAGTCAGTCCCTTGTGGTCCAAACATCCTTTTAAGAACTGAAATATTTCTTATATATCTCCTTGAAGCTATGAAGGCAGTTATAAAAGAACTGAGAATTTAAGAGCATTTATTTGATACCTGCTACACCCAGATGCAATACTTTGAAGTTTTCTCCACCTTTCCTGTCTTCATGCAAAGAATCAGATTCTCCAGCAATTGCTATAGACATGGCTTTGGAAGGAGGCCTGTAAGAAAAAGGGGGTTAAGATTTGCTTTTCTTTTGCTGTAGCTCCTCCAAAATGATCAGCACAGATTTTTCTTTTCAAGGACAATAATGGCATAATTCAGACTGTGCCTCAAGTTAAGAGGCTTGGTTTTGTTTTTCGTTTGGTTCTTTTTGGTTTCTTTTTTTAAGTGTATGAATCACAGGATAATTTACATGCTAAGAATATAATTAATTACTTCACTGAGTACATGACAAGTTAGAAAATAAATATACACAATGACAGTTGGCCTGCTTGGCTTGTGCACTGTGCTGTACTGCCTTTGCTTCATCTCCCCTACAGTACCTGAGCAACTCTGGGGCTGATAACTCACCCTAACATACTTGGACAGCAAGAACAGAATGCTTTCAGAGATGCCACCTCAGACCAAACATCAAGCCTTCTAGGCTTCTTCATCAAATATGTAGCTGATTCCAGATTGTGAAATTGTTTTAAGGTTTTTTTTCTGCTATGAAGGACATCTGGATTAGATATTTGTTTGGTTGTGTTCACTTGGAAGTTTACATTCCAGGAAATGGCTGTATCATCACTTGGGAGAAAATTGCCAAGTCTGAATAATTTGTTAAAGATTTTTCCCTACAGAGCCAGAAAACTGTTTAGATACTCATTTCAACTCCTTCAGTACCAGCCAGGAAAGAACAGCAATAGACTGTTTTATTAGTGACCAAGACTAATGATTAGTTAGTGGCTTTTAAGAAACTATTTATCAGTACCAGTGATGTATTTATTAAGAGGTATCTATCAAAAGGAAGTCAAGAGGTGCTCAATAACTAAATAACAGATGCTGAGATAATGTGGCACAGATAGGACTGTATCTCCTGAATATTCTTCCAGCATGTCCTCATCCTCTGCTTTAACTTAGGTATTTCTTGAGCCTCATATGATTTTTTATTCTTAATAGTACTCAGTAATTTTTCATTCAGGAATTCTTTCTTATAGAATGGCCTAGGTTGGAAGGGAGCTTAGAGATCATCTCATCCATCCTCCCTGTCATGGGCAGGGAGCCTCTCAACTAAACCTCTCAAATAACTAAATATCTGTAAGTGCTTTATCTTGTACTAAGGCATATCACACCTCAGTTGTTTGGGTTGGTTTTTTTCAAGGAGATCTTTTAAAATCATCAGAGAGTTGTGAATAAAAGGTGTAACAGCACATTTTCCAAACACAAGTATGAGTCAAATCACCCCACACCAAGTATATTTATATAAGCTTGCTGCTGGAACAATTTGCCTTCAATTTTTCTTTGATTTTTTATTATTTTTTTTTCTATTTTAATTTCAGGCTAGTATTCTTTGCCTGAAAATATACCAAGTATTTAACAAGGAGAACTGTGATACTTCTACTGGTATTTTTACCAAGTTAACCATTGTTCAGCTGCCATCCCATTTGTTTGTGCTGCCTTTTTTTTTCCAGATTGGAGAGATCTAGCAACACAAATCAGAAGTGTAATTCTTCCCTTGGAATGTATAACCAAAACACCATCCCACACAGATTTTTTTTTACAAGCTTACGTTTTAAAGCATGGGTCTCCAGACATTAGCTGCATGTTGATCAAAACCTACACATTAAGAAAACAAAAATTAATTGGTCTGAAATACATGGGCATGTCACAGTAGAGAAATTAACCCTAGTGTCTTGGTATGAAAAGAGATGTGGGTTGGTTTTGTTGTTGTGGTGGTTTTTCTGTGTGTGTTGTTTTAATTTACTTGTAATATTCTGTAACTATTTTCAGGTTAATGCAGCTTATTCCATTTATTTAACTCACTGGACTAAGTTGCCCAGTATTAAAGATATAATTGCTACATTTACGATTGCAATTATACCTTTAAATTAAAATACAGCAATTAAATTGCTATCTTTATTTCTTATTTACATTTATCAACTTTTCCATCATGCTTCCCTATTCCATTTTTCCTGTTAGGATAGGAATACCTCCTGAAAGCTTTTCTCTTACATCTTTCCAGGTCCATTTCAAAGACTAGGACAATATCTGCTTGGATTTCAAAGATTGTCTCTAAACAGAGCTCAGTGTTTTTACTTTAAATAATTTTCCTTCAAGAAGGAGGTTCAGCAAATATGTTTGAAATTCCATTAGTGCTTAATAACACCCCTTGTTTTCTGCTTTCTTAGTTTGCTAAGGAAAACCAGTTACTTTGAGAATGGAGTTGTCCTGTCGTGTATTTTTGGTATCATAACCTTCCAGTAAACAGCGCCGGGTGGTGTTCCCAGATCCTGCAAACTCTGCTAGGTTTAGATCTGCAAATCCCAGCTGTTAAGAGAAAATTACAGTTAGCAGTGAGAATATTACCAAATTAAAGTACCTGTTACATGCACATTGAGTGTCTCTGCAATATGGATAAAAGGATGCCCATTAAAGCTCTATTTTTAGTTAAAAAGAGAAAAAAAAACAAAGATTTTTCCTTTATTTTTAAAAGTAAACACATGCAGAAGGCTTCACTTTTCTCAAGCCTTTCAACATACTAAATTGAAAGGAAAAAAAAGCAAACAAACTATTCTGATGGGATACTTATATACTTATTAAACACATTGATGCAGAGTTCCAACACCACTGCACTGCTATAATGCACATAATGAAATAATAGGTATTAGACTGTGTCATAAAATGACAAGAAAGAGAACCTCATTTATAGACAAAATTAGATCATCTCAATTTACCTTTGCATATGATTTTCCTCCTTTCAACTCCTAGGGAAAAAAAAAAAAGATATTAAAGATACTGATTGGGTTTTACTTGTTTGGTTTTTTTAGAAAGCCAAATATTAATTTAATAATTAATAAAATTAAATTAATAAATTATTAAATTAACAAGTCAACATCAATTTCCTATGCTGTGCTCTTGACATTTTGATTAATAATGTCTTTGGTGCAGGCCAGCTGAACACTCATCTTACAGAGTGGGGAAGGGTGAGTGACTAGCACTTGGGTCTCGCAAAGTGGAGCCCCAAAGGTTGGAATTGTTGCCTACAACATTCCAGTGCCTTGCACAGCTCAAGGCTTCTACTGGTGCTTGCTGGAAGTGTCTGTCAAGGGCTTTTAAAAAGACCAGTGAGCAGATCCCTTTGCTGTCCTGCTAGAATAAGTGTTCTCAATAAGAACATAAAACCCTATGAATTAGTCAAGCTAAGATCATTAATAAGATTACTATTCAATTACTATTCAATTCTGACTACAAAACGGTTGCAACTCCAGTTGCTGAAGTTTGTCAGACATTTAAAATTTACAAAACCCCTAAAGAAAAAGCAGGGAAAAGCTAAAGAGGGCAGAAAAAAAACCTCCTTACCTTCCGTACAGACACCCTGCAAATGCAGGTATCCAGAATCCCTGTGGTGGCACTGGAACTGATTTTACATATGAATGAGAACTTCTTCTTCCAACGGACACAGTTAGC
This sequence comes from Ceyx melanurus, assembly GCA_024611195.1. Classification (NCBI taxonomy): domain Eukaryota; kingdom Metazoa; phylum Chordata; class Aves; order Coraciiformes; family Alcedinidae; genus Ceyx; species Ceyx melanurus. Next base: position 13,666 of record JANHGL010019901.1, read on the forward strand.
CTGTACTACCTCCCTGCAAACACACAACATGCTCAGGACCACTTGCAGAGGCACTCAGCACCATAAACTGCAAGAGGACCTCAGGAGAGTGAAGTCTTCCTGAGCATCAGCTCCCAGACACTGTCTTCCAAGCTGCTGAGCTTTGCAGTGTGCTCAACAGAACTTGGCAAGCAGTTTTTCAATAAAGGGAGCATCACAGAAGCAGAACTTGATAAATTTGAGCCCTGGGAAAGTACAGAGGAGATGAGGTACAATAACCAGGTACAAAGTAATGGACATGAGGCAAACAATTACAGCTACATGCTGGGAGTTTGTCATTTGAGAGCAAATTAAAACAACTGATGGCTGAATGGATCTGTTAATTGAGGGATTGTAACCTGACAACATGATGCAGCTGGAAAAAAAAAGGCAAAATATAGAAAGCTTTCAGCTATATTAATATTAAATAATATTAATATATTAATATTCTATAAGGTTCAAACATAACTCATTCTGTTTGGTTAATTCTGACTGAGCAAGAATAGACTCCAAAATTAACATGTACAGGGAGGACAACCAGGAAACTCCTGCATAAGACAAAAAAGTTAATACACTATGTAATTAAAACACTTGAGACCAAATAACTTCAAGTCAAATGAACAGTTGTGAGGGCCAAAATAAAGCATAATTAAACACCCATGTTGAGAATCTATGATCAAATTCTTCTACTGCTCTAATCATCCAAGTACAGTCATCTATGAAAGCACTACCTCTCCTTTCTCTTCCACTTATCTAACACTATTAGAAAATAATAATTTCCTATGTTTTACATTAATTTCTTGCAGCAACTTATGATTGAAGATCCACCTGCCACCTTCACTAGAGGTAGAATTCTATAGCTGCACACAGGCTGGAGTCAAAGCTTAGCACCTGTGCAGAAATGATGAGCTGCAAAGCTCTGATTTGCTGTGCTGGGGAGATTGTCAGCTGCAGAACTTACTGAAACCATGACTTCCCAAGGAAGGAAAAAAGTAGTCTGCCTAAAATGAGTCAGACCACAAACACTAATGGATTCTGATAACACAACACTGAGTCATAGTCAAGAATGTGACCTAAAAGGAACAGGCTCTGGACACCACAAGTTATCTCTTTTATCTGTTATATTTTGTATTGTAGCTTCTTTGTGCTTTGGGGAGAAAAAAAATATCCCCAACAGCCAATAAATGAGTTATTTACACTCAAAATAGAACCTGCATTCAAAAATGTCAAATTACTAATAGTTATCATCTACTGGGAACAGGCCCAAGCAAGTAATCATCAAGTCAAATACAACAAAATATTTGATAACTGCTAAGAGGATGATCAGGTTATTCAGTTCTCTTAAAAATAAGAGTAAAAATTACAGTAAAAAGGCTTCAGTTACTGATACTGATACTCTAGTTCTTGTAAAAATAAAATCAGGTAAAACCAAGAATACCTTTTCCTCCCCATAAGGATGTCAAAGCATCATTAGTTTCCTTCTCTGTTGTTTATTGTTTAAAAAAACCAAGATATTTGAAACATCTGTACACAAACTACAAAACAACTGCCCCCATCCTCTTCTAATTCCATTACCTAAAGAAAAAGCTGACATATTTTAATGAAAATAATTGTTGTGTCAATAAAAGCACCAGCAGGTTGCTGTAAAAAAGTCAAATAATCAGAACATTGAAAGAATAATACCTAAGTTTATATGATTCTTAGTTCTAGTGCAAGGCCTTTGGAAAAAACAAAGCACCAAACAAAAGAGAAAAAGCCCCCAAGAAGCAGCTCTATTGATTGGTTTCTATGGAAATGAACCCAGAGAACTTCTTGGCAGCTGTGGCTGAGCTACAGGGCAGGCTGGAGAAAGCTTTCCACCATGAGTCAGTTTCCTATCAGCCTCACAATCACTTTGCCACGTGCAAATAAAGCAGTTGTTTTATGAATCAAAATATCTCTTCGTTACTAAGATGCATTCAAATGCATCAGACAGGAAGACCCAAGCAAAAAAAGAAAGTGGAGACAGGTTATTTTTATAGAAACTGATTCCAAAGTAAGTTTAAGTTGCCATCAGTTTAATAAATGGTGGCTTTTTCTACAGGTACAATTTGACTTTGTTTAAATTTCAAAGGTAAA
>JANHGL010019902.1:0-14383 GCA_024611195.1 Ceyx melanurus
CTTTTTTTTTTAATTTTATTTTTTCTTTATTCTTTTATTTTTTTATATTCTATTTTATTTTATATTTTACTTGATTCTATTTTATTTCCTTAATGGTTGCTTAGGCAGCTAAATGTAAGCTCTGAAATCATCTCTCTTGGAGTCTTGCTGCAGAGCTGTCCTTCAAATGAAGGAATTTTTGCCTGGTGGGATTAAGGCAGCATCTGGATGGCGAGAGCTCTGTCATTTAAGACTGGTTGTCCTTTTACTTGCAAATTGCTGGGCTCTGGCTTCTCTGCAGCCAGCCTGGCTGTGGCTGGCGGCTCACCCCAAGCAACAGTGCTCTGGAGGCTGGGGGATCTTTCTGGAATAAGGAAAGGTTTTTTGATTGCCAGGTTCTGGCTGCCCTGCTACAGCTTAATGCAGAGAACATGTCTGGAGAAGAGGAGCATCCTCTGCTCCCATGGGCTATGTTAATGCTTCTGGTCCTGCTTTGCTGCTTGGCATGCTCGGGACAGATGCTCACCCTGTGGAGCTGGCACTGGGCTCTTTGGGCTCTGGGTTGGGATGGGGTTTGAGCTGACCTTGTGCTTTGCTTTGCTGTGAGGCTTTGTTTGCTAGTGATGGGCTCAGGCTGGGGGCTGAGCTCATCCCCTCCACAGTGAGATCTGCTGGGTGATGGTTAGGGGACTTGTTTCACTATTCATAATTGAAGGGAGGAGGGTAAAGGATCATTAAGGGATCATCTAGATGGTGGTGGCACATCAGTCACAGAAGTTTGGGGTCTGCAGCCCCAGTGCAGGAGGAAACACAGCTTTCCCAGCCAGCTCTGAGGCATTTCAGTCATTAAGATGACTAATGAGTGTAGCAGAGCAAGCAGCTATGGGGGGTTCAGAGAGCTGGTTTTTCTCCCAGGGGGAACCAATCCGGATGAAAACTAACCTGGTGGAGGAAAGAACCTGAAGAAGGGTTGAAGGTGGCAAGAGATGTTAAGGAAACCCTCCCCATGCTCTTGCTTGGACACATCACTTCTGCTTGGCCCAGCGAGGGCTGTGTTTCCTTGGAACCACTCCCCACATCAGGTCTGTAATTCAAACAAAACCATCACCTGTCTGCCCAGTCCCTTTGGGTTGGAGGTCTTCCTGATGGACAGAGGAAACCAAGCACAGGCAGGACCTTGACCTTGGTTTTTGGGAGCAACACCTCCCATTCCGGTCTCTTGCACCCTTACCTTCCTCCCCTGCCAAACCCCCCCCCCAGCCGCGATGTCACTATCTCAACACACTGGCTGCCTGGGAAAGCAGATATTAGCAACCCCGAAATATCCCGGGGACAGGCTCTTGTGTGATGGGAGACAGTTGCCATGGAAACCTCCTTCAAATAAAAAAAAAAAAGAAAAAAAAAAGAAATTTAAAGCAGCCCTTGTAGCTCAGAGGAACTGTAGACCTTATTATGGGTTTTGGCACCCCCCTCCCCTTTTTTTTTTTTTTTCTTATTTGTACCAGCTAAAAGCTCCAGGAGACAAGGCAATTAATTTGAACATCCCAAGGGGAGTGAGAGAGGGAGGGCACAGTGCTGGGAACCAGCTGCCCAGGCTGGTGGGCTCCTGGTACTTCCCTGTGCCCCTGGCCCTGTAGCCATCAAATGCCCTCCCTTAATGGGGTTTCTCCACCACAAAGGATGCAGCAGGGTGGATTTTTTTAGAAGAGTTGGCTTAAGTCTTAAACCCCCTCCCTTCCTAGGTCTGTAGAGAGGATATGGGAAAAAACTATGGGTCACAGCTCCGGCACGGGGGTGGGTGGCACAGCATGGTCAGGGTGATTTGTCTTTCCGAGAGCAGCATCAGGAGGTAATGGCCCAAGTAGAGCAGTGTGGTGGCAGGAGGGCTCCTGCTGGGATTATCTGAGCTGGCTGGCTTTGGTGGGCAAGAGGAGAGGAGACATTGTGCTCTCAAGGGTCAATTTTGCAACTGTGGCCACAGGGTCCTGGGGGGGCTAAGCTCAGCTCAGCACAGACTTTAAATTGCTGCCATGCTCTTAGCCTGTCCTCTCCCCTAATGATGTCCCCAGTGTCAGCAGCCTCTGGGAAATCTCCTGGAACTGTCAGGTTTGGAGCAAAGAGCTCGTTGTGCCTCCCACTGCCCCAGGCTGGCCCCAAGCTCCTCTGGGCACTGCTTTTCTGGTGGTGGTTGTGCTGGTGCAGAGCTGTTTTCCCATCCCAGAGCTGCAGCTCCCCAACTTTCCTCTATTACTCCGCCAGAAATAGCTGGGCTTTGGCTTCTGCTGCTTTGGGAGAGCTCTGGAGAGGAGCAGCGACGGGACTTGAGAGCCATCACACTGCCATGGGAATGTTGGCTTTCTTGCTGGCAGTGGGGAGAAGCCAGGGAGCTTGTCCTTGCAGACATGGCACACGTGGCCTGGGAATTTCAGGGGGATTAGAAATGTCTCTGCCAACTCATGAGGCAGACGTTGCAGGCATCTCATCCCAGCACCTGCCATGGTGCAGCTTTAGCCGGGCTGGGATCCGTGTCTGAACAATCTGCATGCAGGACAGTGCCTGAGACATCCTTCCAGTGAAAATCATAACCATTTTTATTAGCTTTTCAGCTGGAGTTGTTCTCTTCCCACTTGTGCAGTGCTCCTGGAGTGCTCAGACCTGGTGAGCAGGAGAAATAGCACAGCCCTCTTGGTGGATGATGGAAATACCTTGTGAGGGGAGCACATGAATACTGAAAATGTAGTGCATTCCTCACCTTGATTTAATTTTGTTTGCTAAAACAAAAAAGCTGATTAATTGCTAAAATTGGATGCTGCTTCCCTTTGGTGTGGGAGGAGCAAGAGGCAGCAGCCCCTCACTCAGAAACCCCTGCTCACTGGGGGGCTGGCCTGGCTGGGGTGACCCTCAGCACCTGACTTAGCTGAAGCTCATTTTTTTCTGGACATCTCCAATTTCAACCTCAAGCTAAGAAAATAAGTAGATTTTCCTCTTATTTTTTTTTTTTCCTTATGCAAAGAACAGGGAACTTTCTGCCTGTGGTTACGACATCGGGGTTTCCTTTTCCCTACGAATGATGCAAGCCCTGCCTGAAAAGACAGGCAGGTAAATACAGGCAGGTCTGTGTTGCCATGTGATCACGTTCAAGCTGATGGGTGCTGAAACCAAAGAGTGGTGTTACATAATTTGGACTGCAATGCAGAAGCGCTTCCTTAATTTTTAATTATCCTATTGCCGCACGTATGTAGCGTTAAACCTGGGAAGCAGGGTTGGCCCATGGGCACGTGCAGAGGAGCTTGGCTGGTAAAGGTGATGGGAATCCCTTCCCTTGTGTTCCCGTCCTCTTGGCATGGAAGAGCGTGTCCCTGTGGTGCTGAGATGCACAGCAGGAGTGGGGCTGAGCTGTGGCCACTGGGAAGGAGGCTCTGCAGCTACCCTGGGAAATGAGGGGTGTCCCATCCAGCGGTGGGAGAAGGGATGCAGGTCTGCAGAGCTTGTTGTGGTTTCTCTGGGTTGCAGTGTTAGGTAAATGGGAATCACAGTGGTTGCTTTACATCCAGATTTCATGTATCTGCTGGTGTAAGAACCTCCTGGGGTGGGTTTGTTGGGATGTGGGAGAAATGGTGAAGGAGCAGTCATAGACCTCAGCTGCGAAACAGTTTCTTCCCCTCCCTGTTTCTCCCCCTCTTTCAAATCCCTGCTCTGCACTTTCTGTCCTTCCTACAAAGGCAGCTGCCTCGGAGCAGCTTAGGCTTCAAAGTTCCCAAAATAACAAAGGTTAAAATAAATTAAAAAAAAAAAAAAAAGGAAGAGTTGCTACAAGATGAAGTCAGTGCTCCACTTGTACCTGGGCTTGGAGCTTCTAAGCGGCTGCAAGTTGCCCCCTGTGGTGGTCATGATCAAACGTCAGTGCTTAGGGTCCCATCTTTATCCTCCTGAAGTCACGGGGGATTTTGCAGTAGCCAGGGTGGGGACACAGATAATTGCACCCAATGACAGCAGCAGGGGAGTCCTGCTGCTTTCACTGCCCGTGGAGGCAATCCAGAGAAGGTCTCTTATGGAGGACAGGTCCATGCAGGTGACGTGGCTGTCCCCAGGGCTGTAGATGCCATACTTCAGGTCATGGTTTAGTGGTCACGATAATGTTAGGTAGATGGTTGGACTTGATGATCTTGGAGGTCTTTTCCAATGTTAGTGATTCTGTGACTATCCTGCATCCACCAGCCCTGTCCCCTCGCCAGGCAGGTGGGCAAACAGTTCTTCACAAGGAGGCTTCATGGCCAATACAGGTCTTGGCTCCTCTGATTTATATAGATCATCAATATGACAATTATATACACCTGCAGGTTTAATTACCTCCATTTTCATCGGGCAGTGACAGATTTATGCCTCTGTTTAGTTCCTGTAAATCTGAAACAAGCTTGACTAGACCCAAAAGTCCTCCCATTGATCACCACGCACTGGCTGGTCTCTGGCCCTCTTGACAAGCTCTTTCAAGAGTGATAAATTCAAGACATGCAGTTAACTTTTTCCCCTTCTACATCTTTCTTCCTTCTTTTTTTTTTTTTTCCCTTCTCTTCCAAAGCCTCTCCACAAACTTGAAAATGGAGCTTGAAATTGTGTAAGAGCTCCTAAGCATCAAAAAGTTTATGATATTAGGCTGCAGTCAGGATCAGCCCATGCCTACCTTCTCCAGCTTGGAAGGGTGAGAATTCATCCTGCCCTCAAGATCAGCATTGGTCCCACCAGGGGAACTACCTCTCAGAAACCCTTGTCTCTGCTGATGGCAGGAGAACAGTCGGGGTTATTTCAGCCTTGTAAGGGCCACCTTGTCCCTGCCACATCCCTGAAGCAGGTCCTGGCTGTCCCCCCAGGAGATGAGGAATGAGCAGCCGTGCTCGTTTCCCGTGCTGAGTGTGAGAACGCCAAAATAATATCTAATTTACCCGACCTCTTGGCCTCAGCACAACGAGCACTTAAACAAATTATTCTGCAGGAGTGGGCTGAAATTTACCCTTGAAGTGAAGTCCATGTCATCACTGTAATGCATCCCCCCCATCTCCCCCACCTGTCCCACCACCACCGCTGCCTGACCTCGCCTGTACGATACGCTTCGGTGTCTTGCTAAGTGCGTGGCAGATGGGCTGGAGTGGCCGGCCATTACCTTCCCTGCCAGCCTGGGATGGATATAAATAGCCCGTTGCCTCCCCATGAAAATAGCTGGCTGCCTTGGAAGGCTGAAGGTAATCTTGACAGGTGTCTTGGGTCTGTAGGGTCCAATGGCACAGAGGCCTGGGGTTTGGAGAGGTGGAGTTGGTGTCTGGGCATTGAGAAGGTATCTCAATGGGAGTAAGCTGCCTTGGAATCTCCTTCAACCAGTAAGGCAGTGCCTGGAGGAGCAAAGGGTCTCAGCTGCTTCTGAATGGATATGTGGATGAGGGATGCATCCTTGAAGGCTAACCTGGGTAACACCTAGCTGTCCATCACCAAGACACTGGGCAGTGTGGGTTAGTAGTCCCTTGGCACCTCTAGGCATGCAAGTAGCTGATGATTTGACCCCATTAATGTTTATAAATACGTAAAGGGGGAGTGTCAGGAGGATGGAGCCAGGCTCCTCTCAGTGACATCCAATGACAGGACAAGGGGCAATAGGTGCAAGATGGAACAGAAGGTTCCATGTAAACATAAGTAGAAACTTTTTTACGGTGAGGGTGACAGAGCTCAGAACAGGCTGCCCAGGGAGGTTGTGGAGATTCCTTCTCTGCAGACATTCAAAACCTGCCTGAACCTGTGTGACCTAATCTAGGTGGTCCTGCTCTGGTGAGAGGCTGGATTAAATGATCTTTTAAAGTCCCTTCCAACCCCTACCATTCTGTAACTGGGGACAAAAAGTGTTCAAAGCACAGCATATACAGCATGATGCTTTCCCTACCACCAAGGTCTGTGCTGCAGGCATTTCTTGAGCTGTGATTTGCCTCTGGGCTGGTGGTTCCTTCTTCCCTGAATTTGGCTCCTTTCTCAGTGCTTTCATACTTTATGGTGGATGAAACTTAGTTTTTACATTCCTAATTCTTCCAAAGCAAAAAAATTGTGAATAATTATAGCTTTTCCCACTGCTCTGTTGGCTTCATGTTTTTTTTATCATGTCCCTACTCAGTTGTTTGTTTTCCTTACTGAGGAGTCCTAATGCAGTTCTTTCCTCCTCTCCACAAAGCCATTTGTGCTATCTCATCTTCCTTGACCCCCTCCCTCTGAACCTTCCAAGCTTTGCCTCTTCCGTTACATGATGGTTGACCTCAATACTGCTTTCAGGATTCAACATTGGCTTGCTTTCACCAAAGTTGAGTTTCACCTGCCCACTTCCTTGCCCACTTTCCTCCAGCACTTCTCAGCTTTAGCATTGTGGAGACTAAATTTAGTGTTGGTGACCAACTTTGTCATTCGCCTCCTCTTGCAGAGCATTTCTGAACAGCCGAGGTCTTGACAAAGATCTCAGTGGCACTTCTTGGTAACCTCTTTTCATTGTGAAAACACTAATCTCTTACTCCTTCCCCACCTGGTGGGCTTCAAGAGGGCTTTCCCTCTTATCCCAGCCCTAGTTTAGTGCTTTAGGAAATGTTGATAGTGGATTTTGTTTAGGACGCTTTGAAATCCATCCATCAAACTGGATCATCCTTATCTACCAACTTAGGGTGCTGAGCGACCCATATTTCCCCATGCACCTACCTTCTCCAGAGCAGAAGCAGGATTTACTAGTCTGTCATTTTCCTGATGGACAACAGCTTTTTAAACAGATTGGGGTCTCATCTGCCAAATTTTTTTCCTCCTGTTGCTCATCCTTTCTCAGGGATAGCTGGTGTGTAGGTGAGCACCATCTGGGCTGAGGGGTTGGTGCTCTCTATCTCACCAATTTCCTGGGAGGCAATTTAGCAAGGGCAGTAACTTTCCATGGCTTATTGGGAACTTACCCATCATTTGCCTCTTCCCTTGGAGACCTGGAATTCCTTGTGGAAGGGATGGCATTGCAGGGTGGGAAAGTAACTAGAAATGTCGTCCTTTCTGGGATCTAAACCTTGCATCTCATAAGTTGTCATCACACATCCTCTTTAATTTGCTTTTGCTCACTGTTGTGGTCGAGGCCTTTGGGGCTTTTGAGAGGTGAATTTGTCTCTCTTCCCACATCTCCTCTATAGTTCATGATTACAGCACATGGGACCAAAGTAACAAGCCAGGAGTGAAAATCAAACACCAGTAAATGTCCCAGACTGGTTGTTGTAGCCACGTGCATTAGCCAAGTATTTTCCATTTTTTTTGGTCAAAAATAACCTCAGAGGGGACATCACACAGGTGCTGTTGGACACGTCTTTGAGTCCACGGGGAAGAGCAGGGCAGTGGGGCATGTCATGTTGTAAGGTCAGCAGCTGCAGAGCAAATCTCAGACCCATGATGAATTGGTGTCCTTCGCTCTGCAGACAGCCACACGGCACAGTGGCCCTCCCAAAGCCATGGAGGGTTTTGTAATTAAAGAAAGGGATGAACTAGGGATGTGGCATATTTGGGACACAAAAATCCCAGTTTAAGGCTAAAGTGTGGCTACAGCTTTTCAATGTAAGTCCTTGATGACCTTCCTAAAAGCAAAGGCACCCTATATTCTGGGAAGAAACCTGGTTAGCTGTCAGCCTTGCTGTCACAGTTCATGGCTTCACATGTACCAGCCCAATGTGCAGATGTCATGGTGGGGTAATCACTCTGACCTAGCCAGAGAATGGCTCCAGATACAGTGGGTGCCTTTTCCTTCAGCCTTTAGATTATTCCATGTCTATGGGTCTTTTGGAAATTTTGTCCAAGGTGTCTTCTCCCATGAAACAGGTTGTAGAATCATAGAATGGTTTGAATTGGAAGGGACCTTTCCAGGTCATCTATTCCAACCCCCCTGCACTGAGCAGGGACATCTACAACTAGAGCAGGTTTGTCAGAGCCCTGGCCAACGTCACCTGGAATGGTTTTAGGGATGAGGCATCAAACACTTCTCTGGGCAACCTGGGCCAGGATCTCACCACCCTCAGTGTAAAAAATTTCATCCTCCTCTCTAGTTTGAATCTCTCAACTTTTACTTTAAAGTCATCACCCCTTGTCCTATCACAACAGACCCTGCTAAATAGATTGTTCTCATTCTTCTTACAGGCCCCTTTAAGTACTGAAATGTTCCTAATAGATAAAGTGAGGCTTGTATTTTCTAGCTTGGAAAAGCTTTATTTTCTTGAAAAGGCAGAATGAGCTACAGAATGAGCTGATTTTCCTACCTGAGGTAGGAGACAGTAAAAAAAAAACCAAACCCAACAAAAAAACCAAACCCCAATAAAGAAAATATGGTTAGACAGTGATTAGTGTGATTTTTTTTGAAACAGGCTCATAAAATCCTGAATATTATCCCATGAAAGATGTGTCACTAAAACATTGGAAGTAAAAATGAGTTAAATATCAGGATATGCGTTTTGACATCTGGATGGTTAGGAACCAAGGCGTTTGGTCCCAACAGAGAGTGCGGGTGGCTCATGGTGGAATGGTGTCCCGAGTTACTTCAGCCAGTGGAGACCCTTGGAGGGGTGCAAAGCCAGGGCTTGCTTCAGCTGAGGTAGAGCCCTTTAAGGAGGAGTGAGGTTTAAATACAGAGCAACAGCTTTAGCTAATGGGGAGCTTAAATAAAAACATCGTCAGGTTCCGGATGGAAAATAAGCCAGGTTTAAATGTTAACGATTAAAATATTAAGTCTAAGTCAAAATCTGCACTCTGCTGTATGAAATGAGTCTGCAGAGACTGGCATTATGGTAGAGTTCATTTGACTAATTGGAGACGTCTATTACTGCAAAATGCTTCCAAATAGAAAGGAAAACTGTTTTGTCAGTTTGGGTTTTGTTTTTTGGTTTGGTTTGGGTTGGGTTTTTTTCATCAAAATGCTGCTGTGTGTTTTTAAGGAGAATTTCTCTCTTTGCGAGCCTTGATGCCGGCTCTTGGTGGGAGGATGAAGATGTTGGGATGGGTCCATGTTGGTGTTGGGCTCTGGGGGCCGTGATTTCAATGTAGCACCAGCTCAGGTGCAGAATTGGGCTGCAGCACAGGGTTGCCTCCCAAAAATAGGAGATGCAGAGGTGTAGCCTCCAGAAGGCTTGGGTTTGCTTTGGGTGGGATAGCTATCCCTAGGGAGATGAGGTTATTTGAGATGACCAGCAATGAAGGAGGTATAAATCCACCTGCCTCCAGCAACTTCATCTGGACTTTTGTCCTCTCCTCCGTTTGCTCCTCTACAACCTTTCCTTTTCTCCTCCCTCCCCTCCCAGATGGAGGGGAGCAGCTGCAGCCGTTATGTTGAAAGCATTAGCCGGGGTCTTTGGAGGCTGCTGCTCCTGTAGATATGAAGGACCTGGGCCACGTTTGATACAGGGTGAATGCAGCACAACCTAATTAGTGGTCTCCTACTGTTATTAACCCCTGACTCAGGCAGGCTATTTTTTAACAGAGGTGCAAGAAGTTAATACTAGTGCTAATGGCTTGATGGCCAAGGCCTTAATGAAAGCCATGCAGGAACCAGGTCTATCATCAATATCTTTCAAACTTTGAACTTGAAATTATCTCTCCCCCTGCCTCTTTTTGTTTGTTTTGGGTTTTTTTCCTGGCTTTCTGCCCACTTTCCCACCTTCTCTGGAATCTCCCAGTCCCACAACACAAGCTGGCTGGCAGAGCTGAGCTGCTGTTACATCTAGATAAATGGCCTCAGTTGGCTACATGGGTTGCTGTAGCACCTCCCACCAGGTCATGAGATGTCTGCTCAGAGAGCAAGAGATAGCTAAGAGTAGAATGCATTGGACTGGGAGAAGAGAGAGCAAAGAGATGCTGTGTCGTGGAGGAAGCTTGGTCTTGTTTTGGTCTTGCTTGAACCAAACTCCAAGAGACCTTCACAGGTACAGGAAACCATTTATATGTGTAGGTTTTTCTAGTAGGAATGGAGTGGAATAGAGATTGCTGGCATGTTGCTAAGACCCTCAAGAAGTGGAGGAGGAGGTCCAAGAATGAAGCTCGCTCATACAGGCGTTATCTCAAGAGCCTTTGCCTCAAGGCTCTTGTAGAGTTGGTAGAGCGGTCTTGTCCTGTGGTGTAATGGAGGGTCATAGTCTGCTACTTTGGATGGCAGTTGATTTCTGGGGTGTTTTCCTCTGTTTGTAGCACTTCTGAGTAGTGTGTGATGCAGCTGCAGGCTCGTGCCGTGATGTCTGTTGGGAGAGGATAACGCACTCAGGCTCTGTTCTTTTAAAGCAAGAATCCATTTTTTTTTCACTGAAATACATTTTTCTTTTTAAAAATAAGCCTGTTTAAATAAATTTGAAATTATGACAACCTATTTTAAGGTTTAAATTTACTATAATCTATTAATCATTTAAATAACTTCCATCAAGGATTCCTCCTCAAATATTAATGAGCTGAAGGGTGCTGCTTTTTCAATGATATGGCAGATCAGGGGGAAAACATCTTTTAACTCCAGCTTTCTAAATGTCACAATGTCATATACTTAGTAGCTATTATTTTCACTCCTTACAATGGAGCAAACGCTGGTATTTACATTTTTCCAAATGTCAGTACGTTGAGTTCCTGTTGTGTATAAAAGCTCTTGCCTTAATTACGCCTAATTTCATGTTAGCAGGCAGGTGCAGGGAGAATATTTTCTTCCATTTGAGCTCGTTCATTTGAAGTTGAGAAGCCGCGGGGAGTTGGGGAAGTGGGGAAGCTTGTTTCCCCCTTTCAGCCCATGAATAAAGACCAGGTGGGAGAGGAGGGGATCTGCTTTTTTTAAACCCTGCCGGCTCCCAGGACCGGTTTTTCAAAGGGGATCTGTGTGCCTAAATGTGCGGCTCGGTGGTCAGAGGGAATTTCAAAAGTGCTTCTGGCTTCCTGGATTCTTTAACTACTTTTTGGTTTTGCTTCCCTTCGGCATCGAGGAGAGCTGAGCATCTCTCTGCTTGGGACACTCGATGCACACTGATTACCGCCAGAAATATGGCCCGTGCTGAGCAGAAACAAGCTGCCAATTCGCTCGCTGCAGCTAATGGTTCTTCTGATTAATCAAATCAGTTTGGGAGGATGAACCTGGTTCCTAATGCAGATTTCCCCCCCACCCTATCCCCACTAGCAAGCTCACTTAAGGCAGCCTAATGAAATTAATTAACAGTAAATTTAAAATGTTGTTTTTTCGGCACTGTAATTGAATTCCAGTTTTCATTTGAAGGCAGCAGGAAACAAGCAAAATAAAGATGACGATTTGCAAAGCGAGCTGGGCTCTTTTCCGTTGCCCTCAAAACACACGGTGAAAATGGGACGGAGTGGACGAGTTTGGCAGGACCTTTCCAAGTGGGCAGAGCCAGGAGGGAAACCTGCACCCTGCTAGGAAGCTCATAATGTTTTTTATGATCATTCCAACAAATGCAATGGAGGCTTATATTTTCAGGAAAAACAACTAACGGGCAAGTGGCAGGCTCGAGCCGATGACTGAGATCAAGATGATCTGAGGTAGTGATTGAGGTGATCTGGCCTGAGGTGGAGGTGGTGGTTAAAACAGTTTCCATCTGTCCTAGGGATGTGCTGGTGTCACATCTCTTTCGTTAACACCCAGCCATAGGATGTCCTTGAACTTTTTGAGTCAGTCAGGTGGATAGGGTTTTACTGGACATTTAGTGTCCTGCACCATGTCTTGTGTCCATGTCCTCAGCTGCTCCTCCTGCTTGGGGGTCCTCTGCTACCATCTCTCCTCAGCCAAACTCTGTCCCACAGGTGCCCAAACTCTGAAATTAAAGGTGCTTTGGGAAGATTGGGGTGTTTGGGTGGGCAGAAGGTGCAGGTACATCTGCAGATCTCAGGGCTGAGTCCTTCTGTGGGGAGCTCTAAAAACTGGTTGAAGACTGACAACCTTTGAATGCACCTTAGTCAGAGCCAAAACTGCAGGTGAGATCACAGCCACTTGTGTGTTTCTCTGCTCACAAAGGATGGGAAATGTTTTCTGTCTGCATGAATTTGCTACATGATTCAAATGATCCCATTAGTGCCACTGAGAAGTTGTCCTATATCCTTTGCTCCCCACGGCTGGAGCTGTGTTTAACATGAAGCACATGGGTGAAGCTTACCTAAATTAGGGCCAGAAGGAAGCTGCTGGACTGCCCAACTCTGGCCTTTTGATGCTGTCGGTAAGTACTCTGTCCTGGCACCACATCTGCATTCTGGGAGGGGCCCACATCTCTATTTTGCCCAGAAATATGATTTTACTCTGCTTTAACCCTTCAGGTTGTGGATGGTGTAGGGACAGGTGGCAGGAGGTGACTGGAGGGAGCCTGCTGCATGTGTCCATTGGTCCCTCACCCAGTTTTTGGGCAGAGGCAAATGTCCCCCATCACCCCTCTCCACCACATTTCCTATGTAACCAGCTTTGCTTTTGCAGAGATCTCGGGCAACACGGACGACATCCCACTGGTGCGCTGGCGGCAGCAGTGGCTGGAGAATGGCACATTGCTCTTCCACATCCACCACCAAGATGGAGCCCCCAACCTGCCTGGCTTTGACCCCACAGATGAGCCCCAGACTGAGTCAGCAGAGGAGGAGCTGAGGATCCTCCACATCTCTGTCATGGTATGTGATGGGCAGTCACCCCCTGTTTAGGTGTCCATAAGCCTGTAGAAAATACAGGGGCTTTTTAAAAGCCATATATTTCCCCATCCAGCTCCAGCTGCCCTAGGATGGAGAACTGGCCCCACCTTTGAGGGCTGATTAAGGTGCCAAACAATGCTACTTGCAGGGTGTTTTAACTTTGGGCTGCTTTAAATATCTGCCTTAGTTTGCTTAATTTTGCAAATCTGTGATTCTCCTCTTCTGGTCTGCTCTGGTGAGACACCTCTGACAAGTGCTGGGTCCAGCTCTGGAGTCCTCAGCACAGGAAAGACAGGGACCTGTTGGAGTGGGGCCATAGGAGACCACAGCAATGATGAGGAGGGCTGGAACCCCTCTGCTGTGAGGCTAGGCTGAGAGAGTTGAGGTTGTCCAGCCTGGACAAGGGAAGGCTCTGGGAAGAACTTTGTGCAGTCTTCCAGTACTTCAAGGGGCCTGTCAGCAAGATGGGGACAGTAGGGCTTTTCAGCAGGGCTTGTTGTGACAGGACGAGGGTTGATTTTTTTAAACTAAGAGGGAGATTTAGACAGCAAAGAAGGAAAAAATTGTTGACACTGAGAGTAGTGAGACCCTGGCCCAGGTTGCCCAGAGAAGTGGTCCTGCTCACTTCAGGAGGGTTGGACTAGATGACCTTTAAAGGTTCCTACCCACCTAAAACATTCTGTGATCCTATGATTCTACAATTGCTGGGATGCCTTTAACCCAGGGGGGTGCTGTGCTTTGAAGGTCTCAACCGCCTTAACCCAGGGTGAATTTGCATTGACTTTGTCAGGAGGGCTCTTTGCCCCATGGGTGGTGCCTAGCACCCGCTGCTCTGGTGTGCAGCTTGTGTCACGGAGCCACTGGGCTCTGTCACCACCACTATTATCAGAGCGGCAGCCCTGTGGCTATAGTTCAGTGTGCAGTAAGCAAGAGTATCCCATGAATGGAGGCTGCAGAGCTCTCCTCCTCCTTCTCCCGGGTACGCAGGGATGAGGTTTTGATGGCAGAAAAAGGAGGGCAAGACTGAGATCTGTGTGTTGGAGGTGGATCTGTGGTTTGTTGGTTGTTTTGTTTTGTTATGTTGGGAAAAATTTGAAGAATTTGACAATTTTTGTGCCACTAGAAGATAATTAGCCAGAGACAATGTGTTTCTGAGGCTGCAAACAGGCTGTTTAATGGTGCCTACCCTAATGAGAGCGTCAATAGCTCTTCCAGATTGCAGCCCCAGGCCAGGTTTCTCCTCCATCATTTGTGCTTGATTAGTCTCGAGGAAAAAAAATAATCACTGGCAAAGCCACTCCCCAAAACATTTTGCACCATTATCTTGTTTTTCATTGTGCGTTCCCAGCTGCTCCTGAGAGGATTCATCACCTCAGGAGAGACTGGCCCTGGTCTTGGTCTTCTTGGGTACTGCTGAATCCCAAGATGGAGACTGGAGTGTCTGAAACCAGGCTTATTATCAAGCTGGTGAAAACAAAATCTGTAAATCACTGCTCTTGTACCAAAATATGTAATGCTGATTGAATCCTCCCTCTCCCCGTTTATCCCCATCACTCTCAGCTCCTCTCTGGCCATGTCCTTAAAGCCCTGAAAAACAAGAGTTTGGCTTCTGTGCCAGGACTCAGGATCACGTGGAGTTTTCAAATTGATTCTTTCTTTCTTTCTTTCTTTCTTTCTTTCTTTCTTTCTTTCTTTCTTTCTTTCTTTCTTTCTTTCTTTCTTT